>JADRCD010238839.1:45782-58593 GCA_019843815.1 Montemys delectorum
TCGAATTCCCCTATCTCATCCTCCCTCCCCTTGCTTCTATGAGAGTGTTCCTTCACCCAGTCACCCACTCCTGCCTCTCTGCCCTCGATTCCCCTACACTGGTGCATCTATTCAAGCCTTCACACACCAAGGACCTCTCCTTCTATTGATGCCCGACAAGGCCATCCTCTGCTACATATGTGGCTAGAGCCATGGATCCCTCCATGTGTATTCCTTGGTTGGTGGTTTAGTCCCTGGGAGCTCTGGAGGGTCTGGTTGGTTGATATTGTTGTTCCTCCTATGGGGTTGCAAACCCCTTCAAATCCTTTAGTCCTTCCTCTAACTCCTCCATTGGGGAACCCACACTCAATCCAATGGTTGGCTATGAACTTCCACCTCTGTATTTGTAAGGCACTGGCACGGCCTCCCAGGAGACAGCTATTTCCGGTTGCAGGACTTTTCTGAAATATGGCCTATCGCGTTGTGGCTGAGCTACCTGATCCTCTGCGACTTCAAGCGACGTGACTGCTTTCATCGGAAAGCAATTTGAATGTGTGGTAGTAGTTTCCTTTTGATTCAAGCCAAGTTTTTTCATTACAAGATGTTAGAGAATCCAAAGCATCTCCTAAAATTGACTCTCACTGTACCGTGTTGGTAGAGTGAATTATAATTGTACCAAGACTGCATTTGCTGTACCTTGTTCTGTATTGGCTTCTGGATTTGAAGGGTTCCAGCCACAACTGGGTGTCATTGAAGCGCTGGCACTTCGAGGACTCATGGTGCCACTTGATAGGTCTTCAGGACACGTGCTGGTGACATGTACAATGTTTCTTTCACTCTTGCAGGAATTAGGTAAGCTTTCCATGTCTGGAGAGCTCCCCTGGAGCCATCCCGTTTGCCACATTGGACTGAGTTCGAGCTTTTTTCTTCACTCCGAACTTGAGAAGAAAGGACCTTGTCAGGCTCGGCTGCTAACTTCGTGGCAGGTCTTCCTCTACTTGGTGCCATTCGCTCTGATTCATTATCATTGGCAACTCTTGTGACTGGCTTTCTTGGAGCAGCTGAGACTGTGTATATGCATTGACTCATTGCTATCTGCTCTCGATTGTGGGTGTACTGTGACCAGCTGCTTCAAGTTCCTGCTACAGTGCGGAACTGTGAACTGTAACCATGAGCCATATAAACCACTCCCCCTTTAAGTTGTTGGATTTTTTTTTTTTCACATAATAGGGAACTAACTAAAGATGACTGTCTTCTGTTCCGTAGGTCTATCATTGTTCCATCACTGAGCCAACAGCGTGACCTTAATTGCTGTGTCTTTGTAATGTGTCTCAGTGTTTGCTGATGAAAAACTCAAACTTCTGTTTTCTGTCTAGATGGTCTTAAACTTCCTCGAATCTTTTCATTTCCATATGTCTTAGTAAGGGTTTCTATTGCTGCAAAGAAAGGCAATGATCAAGAAGCAAGTTGGGGAGGAAAGGGTTTATTTGGCTTACACTTATGATTTGTGGTAATCACTGGAGGAAGCTAGGATAGGAACTGAAATAGTGCAGGAACATGGAGGCAGGAGCTGATGCTAAGGACATAGAGTGGTGCTGCTTACTGGCTTACTCAGTCTGCTTTCATAAGGAACCCAGTACCACCAGCCCAGGGATGCCATCATCCACAATGGGCTGGCCCATCCCCTATCACTCACTCATGAAGAAGATGCCTTGCAGCAGCCTCTTATGGAGGCGTTTTCTCAATTGAGCTTCCCTCCCTTCAGATAACTTTAGCTTATGTCAAGGTGATTGACATTACATGCCACATAAACTTTAAATCAGATTTCAATTTTAGACAAAAAGCTGCTGGGATTTTTTTTTTTAATTTTTATTTTTTTGCTAAGACCTGTTGATGGAGTGGAATTCACCACAGTGGTACATTTATTTGATTCACTATTTCAAAGGAAGACTTCCTTTATATTTCATCATTCAACTGGGTGCTTGTATAGTTTTGTATTAATACAATGTATTTTATGTCAACAAAAAGGACGTTTTATTCTGTTTTCTACATGACTGCACTGTTAACATGAGTAAGAACCAATTTTACCACATGCACCTTGTTTATTAATATAATCCTATAACATTTAATTTTTTATTGTTATGTGATCAGTTGCCTTGATTTTGTAATGTTTTACAGTTTAAATTTTTGCTAATGAAGATAAAAAATCTAATTTACATGTAGTATCTGGGAGGTCCAAGATTAAGACTCCAGAAGATGCAGTGTCCAGTGAGCACCAGTTTCTGGTCCATGCATGGACTTTTCCTATTGTACTTTCATATGGTAGAAGAGACTCAGCAACTCTCCGGGGCCCCTTTCTAAGCGTGTTTGTCGTCTTTTGAGTATTACATCAGTCTTGAGATCTATTTAACTTGGTTGTGACATACTGTTATTTTGTTATCACTGTTTTGAGGCAGGGTCTTGTTAAATTGCCCACACTGCCCTTGGATTCTTGCTGTCCTTTCATACTGTCATATTTATAGATGGCTGGATTAAATGTGTTTGGTGAATATATCAGCATATGTGAATTGTATGTATTCAAAGATAACCTATGACATATTTGAAATATGTAAACTTGATTTATGTTTCATTACAAGCAAAGGAAACTGTAACCGTGGTGGGGGACCATTGGGCATCTCCTTAAGAGGCAGTTTGGACTGGTGTGCTAGTTCACAGCTATGATGCCAGAACTGATAAAGGCAAGTTCAAATCCAGGCTGAACTACATGAGACTCTGCTAATAGGAAAGGGGCTGAGAACTGAGGATGCAGGCTTTACACCACATGTACTTCCAGTCTCTTGGGAGGCAGAGGTAAGGGGAGCACAAGTATGAAGCCAGCCTTGAACAATGGTCTTTTGAAAAAATTAATTATGGACTGGAGAGATGGCTCAGTAGTTAAGAGCAGTGGCTGCTCTTCCACAGGTCCTGAGTTCAATTCCCAGCAACCACATGGTGGCTCACAACCATCTGTAGTCGGATCTGATGCCCTCCTCTGGTGTGTCTAAAACAGCTACAGTATACTCATATAAATAAAATAAATAAATCTTTTAAAAAATTAATTACATTAATTTATTTTATATGTGTGGGTGTTTTGCTTATATGCATGTCTGTGCACCATATACATACAAGTTCCCTTCAAGGACAGAAGAGAGTCTTGGGTACTCTGGAACTGGAGTTACAGATGGTTGCAATCCTCTGTGTGAGTGCTGGGAATCTATCCTGGGTCCTTGGGAAGAACAGTCAGTGCTTTTAAACCACTGAGCCATCTCTCCATCCCCCTGAAAAAGTCTATTACTGGGGGGAAAAGAGCTTTGGAGGTGGGAGTCTGGGGATTAAGAAGCAATTATGAAGTGAGTTGCTATTTTCAAGGGAATTTAAGGAAGTTGTGTTTCCTTCCCTTCAATTACATTGTCAGGAAATGAGGATATTCTATAATTGAACATCTTAATCAATCTTATCCAGAGATGGAAAGAGCACATTGAAGCCAGAGTAGTAACTGGTGAGAAGACATTCAGTTGTTTTTACGGTTTAAGCATTGGTCTTGTTTTGAAGTCTGTGTTCAGACCATAAGACCAAGTTATAAACTTGTCTTGATTCATTGTAGTTGCAAAGTGACCTTTCAGGCTATTGGTCTTCTGTGAAATGGCTTAGCTTACACAAGAGAACATGAGGGGCTCCTCTAAATGACTAAGTTTGCTCTTAGAAGTGTCAAAGTCTGGCAGTCAGGCTAGGCAACCATGGGTCAAGGACCTGCTCTCATTTTATGCTTCATCGTCTGTGTTGATGAGGAAAGTGCTCATATAATTTCTCTCTTTTGTTCTTTTTAGATTCTGGTATCAAACTTATTTTGGTCTCACAAAATACATTGAGAAGTAAAGCTTCTTTCTCTATGCTATAGAAAAGTTTATGCAGCATTTTTATACTTTATTCTTTTTTAAAATTAAAAATAACTTTATGCACATAGCTGTTTTGTCTGCATGTATGTGTTTATATCATGTGTATACGCAGAGTCTGAAGAGGCTAGAAGAAGGCCTTAGAGCCCCTGAAACTGAAGTTCCATATGGCTGTCAGCCACCATGTGCATGCTGGTCATCTGAAAGAGCAGCCAGTGTTCTTAGCTGTTGAGCTGTATCTCTTTGCCCCTGAAACCTTTTATTTTTGAGTATTTGGAGAGAATTCCCTGGCGATATCATCTAGTTACTGACAGAGACACCCTGCTTGGTAAAAGTTTAAACAGACTGCTCTGAATCTTCTTTGTGATTAAACCTTGACCTTTGTCCTCATTCTAGCTGGACTTGGTAGACTAGTTATAACAAAATCTCACTAAATTGATGGAGAGAGAACCTTCTGCTTTTGGTATCCATGTTCTTCTCCTGTCTCATTCTTGATATGCAATCAAATTGCTTGCCTTCTATGTTTGCATCTAATCACCCTTTCAGCAATAGGCTTGTTATGTCCCTGTAGCAAGACAGCTTGGTCTTGTCATCTCCTTTTACTGATTTCCATGGACTCACCTCATTATCCTTTTGTATATATTTTTTCTTGTAAACAAGTTCCTCTCATCTTTTTTTCCTACCATTTTAAAGGAGATTTTCTTATAAGGTCTTATGCTATTCTATTTTTTTCTAAAGTTTAAAACAAACAAACAAACAAACAACCTAGCATAATATAATGAGTTCCGGACATCCTGTAAGACAATGCTGTAAGACAAGTCTTTAACACAATTCCCTATAACCTTCTTTCCTGTTGGTATTTTTGGCACACAGTTGAATTACCTACATATTAGACATCTACAAGGTGCTATTTCTGTTTTGTATAATTAACATTCATTTAGATTTCTACTGCTCATCAATCTTAAATGCCTTTTGTGCTACACTCCTGTAGTTCACATTGGGGAAAACATCACTGAGTGCAAGGCTTAGGCTTCTTCTTCCCTTTGCTTCCTCAAGGCCAGTTGGATAAAGACCCTGTCTTCCTGGCCCTATAAAATCACCTGAAGCTTTGCTGGATACACTGTCTCTCCACATTTTGTACCCAGTTTCTGAGCCTTTATCTCACTACTAAGATATTCACACCTGTCCAGAAGGTGAAAGTGAAGCTGGGTTCGCGTTGAACATTTTTCTTCTTTTTTGGATCTAGTGCTTAAATTCCACCTGTTTGGCTTTGGCACTCTGCCCCACCCCCACCCCACCCGCTTTTGGTTGGGTAGCTAGTTGTTCCAAATTGAAATATTCCCTTCTGGAGGAGGCTGAGGAAATTTCCTAGGTTCAGGAAGCTTATGAAATTTACAAGACTCAGGGTGATCAGAAAGGTATAAGACACAATCTCCCTTCACCAGTTGAGTCTTAGTTACTCCTATTGTTGTGAAGAGACATCATGACCAAAGCAGCTTATGAAAGAAACAAATTGTATTGGGAGTTTGCTTATGGGTTCAGGGGCTTCATCCATGACCATCATGGTAGGGACTAGTGGAAATGTGATAGGAATAATAACCATATTCTGTACCCTTGTGATCTGTGGGGTCTTCCTAGCCATTTGTCAAGAGCACAGCTCTTTTGAAAGCATGCCTTACTGCTGGAGCTTGGTGTACTCTGTGGTGTATAAATACTCTCCCCCATCTGTTGTCTATTTGTGTGCGACATTCTATAAATAGGTTAATTGGTACCACTCATCGTTTAACTGTCACTGCTGTCTCTTTTCTTGACAAGCTTCTATTAAATCAGACAAAATATGATGGGATAAGATAAAACCATGCCGTAATAAGGGCCCATGTTGGTCAAAAAGGAATGTAACTAGAAGAAAAGTTCAGTTTCTCATGGTAAGGAAAAGAGAGTTTAGGCTCACCAGTGAGTCTGTGTGTGAAACCTAAGTAAGCATAAAACTTCTTTCTTAGATGTAGGCGAGGGAAACCCTTCAGGACACTACTGAAAGGAGTGAACCGGTTTCAACTTCATTTACATTTTCATAAAAGTGGACTTATTTTAGATAAGTATGGTTTTGGTGATATTTCACAGACTGTAATCCATATACCCTCATTTTTGCCTTGAAAGACTAGCTATGTATTTAACAAGGGAAACCCAGGGTGCAAATGCTCATTCCAAACATCTCTTAAACTTGATACAAACTGGGCCCAACGGGCTGTGCAATAGCGAGAGTACATACTTACAAACTTCATCTATGTGGTCTTTAAGGATGTGAGGACAAGTCAAGTCAAAACTATGCTTCTCCGTGTCCTAAGGATTAAAAAACGTTATCTGAGGACTTAGCAACTGATGAAAATTTAGGCCGTGAAGAGGTACTTTATTTATCATCATCATCTAAGGTCAGAAGATTGTGTATCATCAGAAATGACCACAGGGACTAAGAGGTTGCTCTATGTGTCCTCCCTGGATGTGTGTCAAGAAGAATCTTCAGAAAGGTGTCAGGCCAGAGCAGAGACCCCAGTTTGATTTCTCTATTCCCTGGAGAAGCTTCAGTGGACTGGATGAAGCAATTCTAAATGGTAATCTCCTTTCTCTAAAGGCTACTGACCTTTAGAGAAAGTCCTCACCACCTCTACAAAACACCTCTGGGGTCATGCTTATTACATGGAACCAGAGCCTTGTCATGTTGATCCTAAAGACAAGCTATGATCACTGGTCAGGGAAACCATTCATGTGGTTTGAAGATCATTCAGCAGTACCTTTCAGTGGATTCAGGTTGCAAGGTCTGTCCTGGCCTGCTCTGTCCTTGCTACCCTGGCCTGCCCTGTCAGCTGCTGCTGTTCTCACACAATCCCAGAGTCCTTGTGGTGCAAAAGCTCAGCACACGTCCACCCCATCTTTCCCTCACTACCCTACCCTACCTTGTCTCTAGTCCTTAATACCACAGTAGCAATCTGAGCTCAGGACACTAGATGCAAGTGTAGAGCTTCCATATTTCTTATAAAAAAATACATACCCAGAATAAATAAAGAACCAGTCAAACACTGCCTGACCTCTTTCATTTGCTTCTGGGAGGCAGGTGCAGGGTTGGCTTGGGGAATGTGTAGGCTGGGTTTAGATCTAAACAGTAATTTGATAGATACTAAAATGAATGAAGGCTCTGCAAGCATGAATTATTTATTCAGGGAATGTAAGAAGAATAGAACCATAAAGCTGAACAGAGTTCTCTTGGCCAGCCAATATTTATTCTACAGAGATTTTCACTGCTGCCTTACACTCTTTGCAGCTAGAATCATTGAATGTGACTCTCTATATCTTCTCCTGTTTGTTCAGTCATTCCCCCCTCCCCTCTTCCAATCTCTCAGTCCCCCCTTTCTCTTACCCTCTTTCCCTTCCTCCCTTCTTCTCTCCCTCCCCCTCTTATTGTCTAGCAACTTAATAATATTAACTATATTATCTTGGAACATAAAAAATAAATCCAATGAGAGTGACTGTAATATACACTGGATTAGAAAGGAAATAAATGTGAACTGAAGCCTAGATTCTATTGCTAGGCTACTAAATACCGATCTATCAAAAACACAATGTGGGAAGAGAACAATAATCCAATTTGCTTGTTGAATGTAGTTTGTTAAATGAGGTTATAGAAATTCTCCTCTTCCAAACCTATTTTGAGCTTCTCCTCTCTTGTGTGGCTGCACAAGGCTCCACAGAAGTAAAGGAAAAGAGGCCAGGCAGAGTTTGACTGATTATTTATTCTGTGTGTTATTTTTTAAATAAGAAATAAGAAAGTTCTAACACTTGAGCCTAGTGTCCTGATTGCTCTGATTGCTATTGAGGTATCGAGGACTAGAGACAAAGTATGGGTGGGATGTGGTACTGGGGGTAGATAGGGGAGGGTATGTTCTTCAAATGCAAGTTCTTGGCCTAACATGTGGTGTATACCTATGGGAGACTGAGGCACAAGTCTGGGGAACTCAAAGCCAGCTTGAGCTACACAGTGAATCACTGTTTCAAAACCACATGACAACCAGTTCTGAACACATTAATGCTCTGGGAAAAATGTATGACCTTGCAAAATCTTTTTTTAAAAAAGTCTCCAAATTTGATCACTGTACAGGATAAGAAAAGTTAAAACATTTTGCTCTTTGTTCTCATGATGAAATTATATTGAGAGAATGCTATCAGAATAAAAAAAAAACTTTGAGATGTCCTGGCCTGAACAAAACTCTCGGCTGTTCACACTTAGGTATCCACTAGCAGCAGATCCAGGTAGTCACATGTTGCATCTAGTGAGCTGACCAAGTTGGGACTACACGGAAAGCTACTGCATAGTGATGAATGGACCCTGTTGGTCAGCTACAGCAGCTTTCAGTTTGTGGTGGGAAAATCTGCAGCATGGAAAGGCAGGATTTTAAGCCAGACCTTTCTGTCTTGACAGAGGAAGGAAACCAAGAATGGGGATGTTTGAATTTGAATGTCTTATAATGGCTTCCTTAAAGAATAATACTTCATGCCCTAAAACACCATTTGAAGAAGGAAAATGCACTCTGGGCTCTTTAGTTCATGCCTGGGTGGGCTCTGGCTGGGTGCTGTGCTGTTTGCCCATGGGGGCTGAGTCAAATGCGCTTTGACTTGTTCATATTCTTCCTGCAAAATCTTAGAAACAAGCCCTACCATTTGTCTGCTTTCAGTGGTTAAGTTCAGAACGTTTGGCTCCAGTGTTCCAGGGAGGCCTCAGAGATTCAGAGTGCCAGTGAAGGCCCTCCTCTGTGAGGGTAGACTTTGCCTTCCAAACACTGCTCAGGGAAAGCTGCCAGCAAGCTCAGCCAGCAGGAGCACTTCTCAACTAGGAGCGGAAAAAATTGGAAATCACTAGATGTTGATGGAGTGCTCTCTCTCCTATTATCCATCTTTTAGGCTATGAAGGTTCCATTTTACATTAGAACACATATGGAGTTGTGTATGCACATAGACTCTAAACGTAAAACCGTGACCAACCAACTCTTGGTTGCCTTTAATATTTTTTTAATCAGATCTTATTGATCCTTCCTGACCAATTATTCAACCCAATCCAATTTAATCCAGTTCAGGACAGTACAATCCATTCCAAACCACCACACCCTACCCCTACTGCAACCCATTGCTCTCTTCTCTGATTTCACCCACCCTCTCCAATGCAAGGAGACACAAGGTAGTCAGATCCATTGTGTCCTCTCTAATTGCACAATCTTATCCAATCTGTTCTCACTTCTCCAATCTCATCCAAAACAGTTTGTCCTTGCCTACTTCATCTTCTCTTCTCTCCTACCCTTCCTACTTTATTTGATCAAACTCCATTCCATACACTCCATACTATTACACACACACACACACACACACACACACACTTTTTTTTCCCTCTGAGATAGGGTCTCACAATACAGCCTGGCTGGTCTAGAACTCACTATATAGACCAGAATGTCTCACAGAGATCTGTCTGATATTATCTCCCAAATACTGGGATTAAAAGCATATATCATCATGCCTGGCCTTACCTTAGCCTACATTTTCTCTATCTGAAATTCTAATAATCCCTTTATGACACTTAACAACTTTTATTTTATATGTGTTAATGTTTTGCCTGCTGTGACAGCTATTCATGGTTGTCAACTCGACTACATCTGGAATTAAACTAAGACTCAAGTTGCTGAGTATAAGCCTATGAGAGATTTTCTTAATTAAGTCATTTGAAGCAGGAAGAGCCACCTATAATCTGGGCCACACCTTCTGGTCCCTTATATATAAGGGACAGAAAAGAAGGAAGGCTTTGCCTTTGCCTGCTTGCCATGCTGTCACTCCTAAGTTTGTTGTCTCACTGGCATTGGAGCCTACTTCTTTGAGATTCTGGCATGTACTAAAGACTACCTGAGACAGTCAGTCTCACGGACTGACCAACTACTAGACTATTGGACTTTCTGTTGGTAGACAGCCATTGTTATACTAATTGAACCACAATCTGTAAGCCACTCTAATAAATCTCCTTTATATATATGTGTGTGTTCATTTTGTCAGTTCCTCTAGCAAACACTCACAACTACACCTGTGTATTTGTATGCATACTGTGTGCTGGCCGAGTGCCACAGAAGAGGGTGTCAGATTCCCTGGAACTGAAGTTACAGAGAGTTGTGAGCTAACTTGTTGGGGCTGGGAGCAGAATGCAGATCCTCTGCAACAGTAACGAGTTCTCTTACCTGCTGAGCTGCCTCTCACCCTTACACCTTCATATTTTTGGGGGGGGGGGACACTAATTACTTCTGGAAATTAAAGCCAGAACTACAGCAGTATCATGAATGCTTACAGTGAAAGATGCTCTTATATACTGAACGCTGCTGCCTGCAGGTGTACTGCAGGTGTACTGCAGGTGTACCACAGGTGTACTGCAGGTGTGCTGTAGGTGTGCTGCAGGTGTACTGTAGGTATGCTGCAGGTGTGCTGTAGGTGTGCTGCAGGTGTACTGCAGGTGTACTGCAGGTGTACTGCAGGTTTAATGCAAGTGTACTGAATGTGTGCTGCAGGTGTACTGCAGGTGTACTGTAGGTGTACTGCAGTTGTGCTGCAGGTGTACTGTAGGTGTACTGTAGTGTGCTGCAGGTGTACTGCAGGTGCGCTGCAGGTGTACTGCAGGTGTACTGCAGGTTTAGTGCAGGTACACTGCAGGTTTACTGCAGATGTGCTGCAGGTGTACTGCAGATGTGCTGCAGGTGTGCTGCAGGTGTACTGCAGGTGTGCTGCAGGTGTGCTGCAGGTGTAGTGCAGGTCTACTGCAGGATTACTGCAGGTCTACTGCAGGTATATTGGACTTCTCAGTATTTGTAGCCCTCTTCCTCCTATGTACTCTCTCACATGGTACAGGATGACACAGGAACATCTAGGTTTATTTATCCATTTATGACTTAAATGTAGTTCCAAAGTTGACTTTTTATTCTCAGACATGGGATAGGTTATAAAGTAAGTCATTGTCAGGTTCAGTTGGGAAGTGAAGGAATGGGTTCAGGGAATAGCGACTCTCAGACCTCATATGCCAGTGAAGTCAGCAGTGTCTGGCAGAGGACCCTGATCATCTGGAGTAATGTGAGGAGATGGTATTCATTTGTGTTCATGGCTGGCTCTGGCCAACACACTAAGCAACCTCAGAGAAGAAATTAATTGCTGGCTTTTCCTGCCATGTTAATGGTGCTCCATTGGGTGTTCAAAAGCAACTTTCAAAAGAGGGAGTGATTTGGTCTGTAGTGTTGTTTATTTTGGGGTTTCTAGAGTCTGGACTTCTTTATTAAAGACTGTCAACTGAGGGCTTTGACCACGAAGACTTAGCATCATGTCTTTAAGAGAAAGTCAAAACCAAGGTTAATGAAAGTTAAAAGTCTTCGGGTCTCCCTGTAGGTCTCCTGTACAGACACTTGTTTTGCAACTGTCTCTTGCCTGGGTGTGCCAGGT
This sequence comes from Montemys delectorum, assembly GCA_019843815.1. Classification (NCBI taxonomy): domain Eukaryota; kingdom Metazoa; phylum Chordata; class Mammalia; order Rodentia; family Muridae; genus Montemys; species Montemys delectorum. The sequence continues at coordinate 57,200 of JADRCD010238839.1, forward strand.
CTTTGCAGACCGGCTCAACCAGAGGAAAAGCAAAATAAACGTAAGCACTGGCCATCACAGCATACAGACTCTTTTTTTCCTACCAGACAAGTCTTTTTTTCCTCATTAAAATTGAGTCTGTGTTTGAAATTTTGAATCATCCTAGAAGACAGAACCTTGTTTTTGCTTAAATCACATGTATTCTACCTGTGTTTCCCAGGGAAGCCCCAGGCACCTTCTTATTTCCTTAGCTCAGGAATCCTGTTCTCAGCCTCACTAGGGCACGTTGGAGCCAGCATGGGATCAGTTCCCCAGTGTGGAAACAGGAGTTATACCCAGGAATGGTTTAGAGGTGTTACTGCATGGGCTCCCAAGAGACCTGATCCTGTGTCTAATGAGTGTGAAGTTGCAGAGGAGCTGTGTAGACCTCAGAGGATGTAAATCCTATGAAATGTTCCTATAGCCTGCAGGTGTTAGTCACAATGCTGCAAAAGGGAATACAGAGGTTCTTGAAGGAGCTAAGAAGCTGACTCATTGCAAGGGGTTTCCTGCCACTGCTGACACGTGGATGCGCCACACTGGAGCATGATATTGGGATGTTTCTCCAGCTTTATGTCACCAAATGGCCACCATCTACTTTCTCATTCTCTCGAGAGTCAGCCCTGATGACCAAATCTCCTCTTTTCTCAACATGGGGACTCATAAAATGCTCTCAGTCCTCACACCATGTCAGCATGTGAAGAGTTTATCCCCTATTGAATCACATGACTTGGAAGACAAGGACTTCTCCAACTGTCCTCCTTTCCAGGTGTGACAGATTCTACATCTGTGCCTCAGCCTTAAGCTTGACCCAGTACCACCTGCAGAACTTGCTAAAACATAAATTACTGGGCCTCATCATTTGCTTTGCACTTCTAGTATGTCCCCAGGTGACACTTATGTTCTGGGATGCAGAGTGAGAACCTCTGCTCTAAAGAAAACATCCATTAGCTTTATTCATTCTTCTATCCACTGCCTGACATATCCCTATCTGCACACTGTTCCCCTACTTTCGACTTCCACAAGTCAATTCCCATAGGAGCTCCATGCTCTGTCTTCTTAAGCCATTGGGTCACCTGACTACATCCTCTGTTATTCCCTTTGGCTTCCATGACAGTGCTGTCTCTTACACTGTTGCCCTTCCTTGCTGGTTGGTTCTTCTGAGCTCCTCTTCAGGAGCCTCTTCTATTCACCATGAATTTCTCAGGGAACTGGCCCTGTTCCTGTTCCTGTTCCTGTTCCTCACTCTGTTCTTCCTAGACTGCCCCACCCCACTGACACATCAACCCACACAAGCTGAACTGCCCAGAACAGCTTCTCCTCTGCTTCATGCCTCCTCCATATTCAGCCTCATATGGTTGGATATGTCTCTAAAC
>JADRCD010238841.1:0-32478 GCA_019843815.1 Montemys delectorum
CCTCCCTCTTTTCCTCCCTTTCTCCCTTTCCCCCTCCATTCCCTCTCTCCCTTGAGCCAGACAGGGTTTATTTTGGCTCACAGTCTAAGAGACCGGTTCATCATGTCAGGGGAGCCGCAGAGGCAGGAGTATGGTGCAGCTGGTTATGCTGCATCTGCAGGCAGGAAGCAGAGAACAGCGAGTGCTCCAGGCACAGTTTTAAATAATGCAGTGCTGGTTTTCAAGAACAAAAGGGTTGCCACTTCAGAAAAGGTGGAGGGCCCAGAAATGGCAAACTCAGGCACAGATGGCAGCTGGTGTGCTCAGTGCCAGGGGAGCTGGGAAGAGTGTTAGCAAAGCTGGAATTCAGATGGCACAGCCACCAGGGAGCATATCCCTGTGGTTGCTTGTAGCATGTATAGCACAGCCACAGTGTAGAACAGTTCAGTAATTGATTATTTTAATGAAGCTCCTTGGTTGTTTGAAGAAATTTGTTTTACTTTAAGGATATGGCTTGTTTTCTGAGGGAGTCTTAAAATAGATATCCAGATTTCTTGCAGTTTCTTAGTTGTTATATGAAGTTAGATTTGTACTTTGCATCTGTTCAATTGTGGTAAATAGTGTTGCATAACCCCACACATAGCTTTTGATGATCCTTGAATTTACTTAGAAGACAGCCTCGGATTTTTGCATAAAAACTCGAGTGAGAGTAAAGCCCGAGAACTTTGTCAAGGTTTCTTTATCTGTGCAGGTCTCTAAAACAGCAAAATAACACAGCCATTATTGTACACTTTCCTAGATTTAAATGGATAAAATGCTACATTTAATTAGAATGGATCATCCAAGTTAGTATATTTCTGTATTATTTCTGCAGGTTCTAGCTAATGACCTTCTAGCAATGACCTTAAGGTTCTTACTTAAAACCTTCCTAGAATTTTTTATTAAGAAAACATAAATTTCCCCATTTAGCAAAGCAATGCCTTCATGACCTACTCTTACTAGCCTCTTAAAACTTTGTCTCCATATTGCCATCCTAGCCATGGCCCAGTCAGGACACATTTCTTTTGTTTCCTACCATCATATCCTCACAAACTCCCATCGCTTATGATGCCTTCCATTCACCCCTAAACAGCTCTAACTCAGGTTCTCGTCCTTGAGTCAGCTTTGCATTCCTGGACTGGGTTCAAAGCTCCTGTTTGCTGATGCACACTTTACCTGTTGGTCCTCTGAGTAGGAGCTTTCCTGTGTTTATCTTTGTCAGTGTTCAGAGCCTAGCATGTGGTAGAGAAATATGTTTTGAAAAAACGGAAATTGTGTTCATTCTAAATCTTAACACTAAATTTCTTCTCTGAGTCTGAGTTTCCCACACACATTAAATTGTTATTTCAAAGTAATTCTCCACTCATGTTTTTGTAGGTTGAGTTTGTCCACCTTCCATCCCTTCTCTACCTCTTCCCATCCACTCATTGAGCTTGGCAAACCAGTATCCTATTGTGTGGCAATAGTTTTAACTCTGGACACACATTAGTAAGCCAGGGGATCTTGTAGGTGATATTTATACCCATCTCCATCCTAGAGGGAAGTGGAGGTGCTTATTAAAAGTTGCCCATGTAATTGTACATAGAGGCCTTGATTGCCGAGTCCTGGAGATGGCCATTGTCTGGGCTAAAAGTTACTCATCCTGAGTTTTCTAACATACCCCTCACAGGACACTAGCAGGAGCAGGAAGGTATAGAAAAAGAAAAACAAGACATCCTGGTAAAGATTTAACTCTTTTACTTGATTTTTCTATAAATGTTATCTATACTGCTTTTGCCTTTTAAAAAATATCACAGATTACATACCGTGTGTCTCCATCACCATGACAGTTTTGAAATGACAAAATATTTGATTGAACAAGTTAATGAAATGCGTGTTATGAGTAAATATGTATAGTAATGAAAGACCAATAGTGATGACCTCATGCTGGCCACTGCCATCCAGTGTCTTGTGGTAGATACATGAACCTTCCAATGGTGATGAAATTGTGCTGAACTACATACAGGAAGGAGTATGAGTCAGTCTCTGGAACATCCACACACTCCCCAGTGTTGAGTACAGAAACTAAATGAGGAGGAAATGTTTTTTAAGGAAAATCAAAAGCCTGTTTAACAGATACAATTGGCATTTAACTTTTGAACATCTTTTGTTTTTTAAACAGGTTTTTTTTCCATAATTGTGGAAAATCTATTTTTGATGAAGCCCATGAGAATGGAACTTGGTTTCCTATTCTGGAATAGTTCAATGAAGATAGAAAGCTCTGTAGTCTGATCTAGGCCTTGGAATCCAGTACAGACCTCTCAAGCCCTGACTATGGGCAGAATACAGAAGTATCATCTCCCATCCATCCGCACACACACATACATGCTTACATATACAAGACACGGGGTGGGGAATAACTGCCTTCTTCATGTTGTCATGAAGAATAATTATAATTTGCTTTATAAATAGATGGACAAATGTTAAGTCACTGTTGTCATTTTTCTCTGCGATTTCTTTGCCTGTTTCCCATTTCTAAATGTGTCCTCCTATCTCACAGTAGTTTCTTTTCTAACCCTGCGAGTGTCTGCTTCTTCCAACGATACCCCGTCAGCCCTCATTAGATGCTGAGTCTCTCACCTTGACGAGTATGTTCCCTATGTGTGAACTCTGGAGTGCGGAGCGGGTGGTATTCTCTAACCCTGTTGTCCTTCTGCCTCTGCAGGGGAAACCCCAGAAGGAGCTTGCTGACAGGAAGAGCACGGTAACTAATTTTTCAAAGTTAACAAATTATTTCCATCTGCATGATGTGTAGCCGTGCACAGACTGAACATGATGTTTTATATAACCAGTTTCAGTTTGGCTCATCACTAGTAGCAGCAATATGTAAATGCTTTCTATTGAAAAAGTATTCTGGAGCCACGTACTAGAAAATAGGTATAAGATTTAACTTATTAAAATATATGTACATCATTTTAACCAATAATAACAGCTTTTTTGCTTGGTGGAATGAAAGAGACTAGAGTACTAATGAGAGTTGAAAACTCTCCGCATATTATCTCCATGGTTACATTGCAGCTCTGGTAATGCAAGGCAGTGACTAGACCTGCTGAGTCAGCACACAGGGAGCCTTCATCCAGCAGAGCAGAAAAGAGCCAGGGAAAGTCTTGAATCTACACATCTGCAGGCTCCTAAGAGTTCAGCAGCAGTTTACTTGTGTCTGCTCTGTGTATCCTCTAGAGAGTGGTGTAACAAGGAAGAGGGCACAGCTCTCTGCCTTACAGCTCCCTGCTTCTAGCTATTTTTCATTTTTGAGACAACTAAAACTTAGTTTCTCATCCAGTTACTTAAGTTTCTGTTTGTGTGTCTGAGTACACGATGCATGTGGGTACTTGTGCCATGGCACATGTTTGTACGCAAGGAAAATATTTATAGGGTTGATTCTCTCCTTCCTCCTTTACTACCTGGGCTCTGGGAATCAAAGTCAGGTTGCTAGGCTTGTACAGCAAGTTCCTCTACCCTCAGTGCCATCCCATCATCTACAACAGCTTCCTGAAGCATGGATTTAACTTTTCTCTTAAGGAAGTCATTCTGATGGCCATTTAAGGGAAAACAGAAGTAAATTCATGTAGCTTATTTTGAAATGAAAGTCAAAAGTTTTCTATAGCATTTGGTCAAGTAATAGACTTCCTGGGTATATTACCATCAATTGGGAAGTTGGAGAAAAGAAATTAAAAAAAAAAAAAACTTAGACAAAAAGACTGTTTAAAAGCCAAGTATAAAGGCTGGTACCTATAATCCTAGGACATGAGAGACTAACATAGGAGCGCTGTTGTGAATTCATGACCAGCCTTGGCTACATGTTTTTAGACTAAGTTAGGCTAATGTAGAAACTGTGTTTCTAAAAACTAAAAAGAAAAGAACTGTTTTAAATGAATGGGCTTTGACTTTTAATTTTTAGCTGTCTTTAAATATTAATATTCATATGGATATTTTGATGGTCTAAAGGATTAACTATATAAAAACTGGGCTATAGTATTATATGCTAGAGTATGAAATAAGTCTTAATAGATTTAAAAAGATTGAAGTGAGAAGTCATCTCCTTGGAAAAACTTCAGATATTTGGACTAGAAATAGCATATTTTTAAATAATCTCTGAATCAAAAAAGACATCAAAAAGGAAGAGGGGGAGGAAGAAAGAAAGAAGATCATTATCCCAGGATACATTCAAAAAATAATACAACATATCCATGCGCTTAGCAAAATTCTGGGACACAAGATCAGTGTGCTATAATCATCATGTTTAAATATATTGACAACAATAAATAATTGGGAACAAACTTGAATTGCCTTTATAACATGAAAATATGACGTACTCAGGAGTAAATTTAATACTTACACACTAAAAATACTAATATTAAGACTAACAAAATCCAAGTTTATGGAGAGAGATGCCTTATCCATGGACTGGTGGACTTAATATTGGTTAAAATATCCATCTTTCTCAGATGAATGTAAAGATCCAGTATAGTTTCCATCATTGATATAGTAGATTTTTAAGAAACTAAGCAACTTTTAAAACTTATGGAAAAAAGAAAGAAGGAAGGAAGGAGACAGGAAATGGTGGCATACGCTTTTAATCCCAGCACTTAGGAGGCAGAGGCAGGTGGATTACTATGAGTTTGTGGCTAGCCTGGTCTACAGAGAGAGTTCCAGGACAGCCAGAGAAACCCTGTCTGGGGGTGAGGGATCAAATGAGGCAGACTTATAGAATTGAAAAGGACTTAGAAAATCCAAAGTAATTTTCAATAAACTCACAGTTCTTGACTTAAATCCTCTAATGCTTCAGTAGAGATAGTGGAAACAGAAGAGATAGCCCAGAAATATACTCATATCTGTGGTCATTTTAAACAAGCTTGACTTACATACTTGGAAATAATACTTTAAAAATTAACTTGAATCCTTGTCTTGTAGAAACATGAGAGGTTGTTTATGGCTCTAAATATAGAAGCTGTTGGTAGACATGGCACAGAAAACTATGAACAAAAAAAGGTTTTATGTTATTTTTTAATGCAATAAACATTAGCTCATGAAAATAAACACTGGGCTTTATTAAGATACCAACTTCAGCCCATTCAGTTAAGGTGACCTAAAATATTAAGCCATCTCAAACCAGGTTAATTAATTAATTAGTTTTTTGTTTTTTTTTAAGACATGGTTTCTGTGTGTAGCCCTGGTTGCCTTGGAACTCACTCTGTAGACCAGGCTCTCCTTGAACTCACAGAGATCCACCTGCCTCTGCCCCTCAAGTGTTGGGATTAAAGGCATGTGCCACCACGTGTGTACCACCACATCTGGCTCCAGGTTAAGTTTTTAAAGATGTTTCTTAGAAAGACAGAGATGTCACATTTGATGTCACATTTGACATCGTAGTTCCCACATTTGACCAATTTACAATTTATAATTGACCAACTATTTGTAAATAAATGGCTTGAATGATGCTTCTCAGTCTAAGTTATTTATTATTTAATTGGCTAGATATCAACTTTCAGAGCTCTGTGGGGTTCAGTCTTTGAGAGTATAATAGATAAGTTTGAACATTTCTTGTAACTACTTTGGGAAGCTAAGGCAGGAGAAACACTTGAGCCCAAAAGTTTGAAGTCAGGCTCAGTATCATAGTGACACCTTGCATCAAAAGAGGGTGGTAAGGTGCCTCAGAGGGTAAAAGCCCTGTGCTTTGTCCACTCCTTGTCTGGACTGGACCCCACATCACTCACATCCCTAGTCTGTGACTATCTTACTCACACCTGGCATAGGCATTCCCAGTCCCCTTCCCTACCCCACATCTCATTCAGAACCTGCTAGGGTTGGACCTTGTCTTCTGTCTGCTGCCGGTTCCTGTCTGTGCCTCGAACTCTAGTTCTTGACTATACTCAACACCTGAAGGGATTCTGCCATTCTCCCATCTCCTTGTCGAGCTAATTAGGTTCCAAAGGAGGTCAGGAGCCTCAGCATATCCCCTGGTTGTAGAACATTAGACTGGGGGGACCCTCACAGTCTCTGCAGCTTTTTGGTGACAGTTCCCTATGAGTCACAGTCTCTTCTGTGTCACTGCTCTATTCTCAGTTCAGCATTTATTCTCTATTGCCAGCTCTGTCAAATTTGTATGTATTAAGTATTCTACACATTCAAAAGGATGTTTAAATACTAGTGCAAAGATTGTGACTAAGTTTAATGTGAACAAGATTTATTTTATATCTCAGCTATTAAGCTATTACTGCTGCCTCCTAGTCCTGCTGAAGGTTAGGGTTTTGGGTGCCACTGTACAGTCCCTGTAGTAAAGTAATAGCCATGATGCTTAAAGGTATTGAAATGCTGTCTTTACATATATTTTTGTTCAGAACATTTAATAAATTCAGGAAAGCCATTAATGAAGTCTTAATGTTGACTACACTCTTCCCATTGTCCTGGGAACTCCAGCTGCTTTAGAGTTCATGAGGGTTCCCAGGACAGTCTTGGAGTAAAGATGAAGACTTGACTATCTTGTGTAGCTATGGATGCCTCTGAGCTTAAGTTTCCCCTGCCTCCTGTCCTGAGTGCTAGGATTATAGGCGGATACCCGAGTGCACGGTTTAGGAGGAGTCCTTTCTGAAGGTGTGCTCTTGTGCTGTTTCTGCAGAGTGAATACGGAGGGAGCACCAGAGCTAAAGGTGGAGAGCATGAACTCCAAGGCCAAGCTGCATGCTGCTCTTTATGAGAGGAAGCTACTGTCTCTGGAGGTGCGAAAACGTAGACGACGGAGTGGCAGATTGAGGGCAATGAGGCCAAAATACCCAGGTACCTGCCAGTGAGCATTCAACAAACTACAGTCTGGTCCCTGGCAGAGGTAGTTAGCCAGTTTCATCCTTAATACCTGATGAGTCAGAACTGATCACACAAGGGTAATCTGAAATGAAGTGCATGTTTTGGCTCCTGCTCTCACTCCATCATCAAACAACTACTAGATACTTTAGAAATAATGAGTGTTGACATTGGTGGGTTCTGAGCAGTGCTGCTGGGGTTGATGGTTCCGGGGCTCAGTTCACTGTTTGAACGTTGCTGGTGGCATGAGTGTGTAGATGAAGGAGCTTCTTTCCCACATAATCTCCTACATTATAACAGATGTATTTTTAACTGACTGATAGACTGATAGCATCCCCAGGTCCTTTCTCTGTAGAGTACCTATATCAGGCAGCACGTTAGTGTCTGGGGTTCCGTTGATGGGAGATTTTATATATGTATGTACGTACGTATGTATGTATGTATGTATGTATGTATGTATGTTTGTATGGTTGTACATATGGTTGTATGTATGGGTTGTATGTATGGGTTGCATGTATGATGTATGTACATGGTTCCTGTTTTAAGACAGCAACAGACACAGACTCAGAGGATATTCCTCTATTCTTTGTACCTCTTCGAAGGTTTTTGTTTTGTTTTGTTTTTAATGTCCCCTGACATAGCAGAGAGAGTACTCAGGCAAAGGCAGTTTGTGGTAGGAATTGCCTTAAATCTTGAGAGCGCCATGCAGTGTGTCAAGAAGACTCATCTCTAACAGTGACCATTAATAAGTTATTAGGAGTAAGATGAGAGAGTTGTAAGCTGTCGGTTCATTCTGTGTCCTCTTGGTGGCTTGACTTAGACGTGGGCTTTTACTTCAAAGATAAAGGAAGGTGTTGGGAGAGAGGATGTTTTAATCCTTTTTTCAGCAACATTAGTGATTCTTCGCATTTAGTGATTACCCAACCAGCTGAAATGAATATTAAAACTGAGACAGAGAGTGAAGAGGAGGAAGAAGTTGGATTAGACAATGAAGATGAAGAGCAGGAAGCTTCCCAGGAGGAGTCTGCAGGTTCTCTTGGAGAAAATCAAGCCAAGTACACACCTTCGTTGACTGTTATAGTAGAAAATTCGCCCAGAGAAAATGCCATGAAAGTTGCCGAGTGGACTAATAAAGGTGAACCGTGCTGCAAGATGGAGACTCAAGAGCCAGAGTGTAAATTTAATCTGATGCAGATTCTCCAAGACAATGGCAATCTAAGGTAGGTTCCTTAGAGAGTGATGGTCGGCTGGCAAGGTGGTTATAGCTCTAACTGTACCGAATGCCAGCTTCTGTGCCAGCGGCTTCACAGTTTCCTCTGGAAACATTGCTGTTGTCACAGACACAGAGGCTTGGAGAAGGACCTAGGCTTCCCAGGCCCAGCAGATGCTTGGATGGCATTAGTCTCAATAAGACTACTGAGTGACCAGGACTAACTCAACAGCTCAGGGTTAGCATGAGATCCTTCGGGAGCTGGGACTGATCCCATCAGGACACAGCAGTCTTAAGGCACAGAAATAGAAGGCCCGAGAGGTGTGGTATGGGAGTTGACCTTTGACCTAGCCTTAACTGATGAAGGTTTTCCAAGGTTTGGGAAGTGGTTGGTGTTGAGAGTGCTGAGCATGTAGAAATAAGTGGCCCAGAAATGCTCTACTGCAGCAGTCCCTCCCAGTCCATCAGCAAGCACTGCTAACTGCTCAGTGCCAGGAACACGCTAGGCCATAAAGCAGTGCTGCAGGGAGCAAGGCAGGCATGGGGAGCCTACCGTCTGCTGGGAAGTAAACAAAGAAACATGGTATTCCAGGCAGCAAAGGGTGCTGTGAAGGTGCTACAGTGGTGTCACAGTGAGTAGAGGATTAGGTCACTAAGACTGGAGCATGCATGAAGAGGTGAGCTTGGCAGTGAGCTCTTGTAACTCAGCCCTGCCTCCGACTTGAGGAGCACTGAAATGGCACAAGCCTTTGTATTTGGGACCTGGCTGACTTGGGGGCTAAAAGAAGTTCAGGAAGTAAGGAATTAAACTTTCCAAAATGGGTGCTGTTAGATTGTGCAGAGGCTTTAGGGGAACTGGGCTTGAGTTTTGATTGGCTTTTAAGAAGCTAAATGGGTCAGACCCTGTGATAGAGAGTAAATTTTGCTCACATCGTGAGCAGATGATAAGAGAAGAAACTCAATTTAGAAAGGGGACAGTTAGAATTGTCTGATCCAAAAGATGGAGGTGTTTGCCAGAGAGTAACGTTATAGGAATGGAGAGAAGGAGACGGGTTTAAACTGTTTGGGAGGGAAGAGTGGCAGACTAAAGATCTGCACTGGCTAATGTGGTGATGCCAGGCAGAAGGAACAGGAAGATTTGCCCAGTGCTGACCAGCAGAAGTACAACTTAGAGGTCAAGGTTCATAGGTCAAGCCTTACAGTGGACATTACTGATAGTTCCAATTAAGTCACTATGGATGGGAGAGAACAGAGTACCACAGTCGTGGGGAGTACCGCTCTGGGTAGATCAGTACAAGACCAAGAGGGAACATTTCAGAGTGGCAGGGCTAACCTGCCAGCAACAGAAGGACTGTCAAGTCTGTGTAACACACGTATTGCATGAAGGAATAAAGAGGCACTTCAGAATTTGTGGGTGGAGTAGCAGTTGTGAGCTGAGGAGATGAGAGAGCAAGTGTGATGATGCTGTTCCACAGGGCTTAGCAGTGGAAGGTGAGAACACATCATGGAGAGAGAAAAGATGGTTTTATTTTTAAAGATAGGGATTCTGGAGCTTACTTATAGACCTAGGAGGAAGAATTTGATGGCCAGAGGATTAAGATGTAGAAATGGATGTATTGGCAGAGAAGGGTCCTAAAAGACAGGTGGAAAGAGGACAGGAGAGGGATGGCTCTTCTTGCAAGTCATAAGGAATGTACTGCAGAGAGGTTACTGATAGAGGCCTAGGGAGAGGGTGAGCTCCCTGGGTGTTGGCCTGTGTTTTCTAGAGGTTAGATCTATGTGAGTTCTGGTTATATGAACTTATTTCTGCCACCTGGGCGCTGGCCTGTGGATTGAGGTCAAGTCATAGAGTCAGAGACCCTTTCCAGGCTTCAGCCTTCTCTATCAAGCCAAAGTACAGGGTCAGACCAGGGTTTCTGAAATGATTTCCTGAGGCGGGAGGGGGTAAGAGAATTGTAGGAATCTGAGCTTATAGGATGTATTACTGTAAGTCAGCAAACTCCACACTGCTACCCACTGTCCTATAGGATAGCTGTTTGATTGATCCCCAGGGTATGGGGAAGGCCAAGGCTAGGGTGGAGATCACATGCACCACCTCCTTCATGATATATCTGTCAAGGATCTGTGTAACAATCTTGTTTTCTAAAACCAGGTTGCTTTGATGCCAGTCATGCCTGTCTCATACTTCTGTCCAGGTTTCTAAGTAAGGGGGTATGCCAATGAATGCCCTTGAGACGGTCTCAGGATACCCATGGGGGGCGGGGAGTAGTGCCCTTAGGACGGCTTATAGACATGAAAAACTCAATATTCTTCATTTTATTTGAAACAAAATAAGGATTGAAATTTCAACTGACTATCAGTTTGAGAGCTTCAGTCAGCACAGTTGGTGAGTCGGCCAAATTTGAAAGTATCTGGAACATGCTGTTATTCTCTAGATGAGAAGAGGAATGTCTTGTTGGGAATATTTGAACATTTAAATTCATCATTTCAAATTCATACTGTACTTCATAACTGCCCCTGTTAGTAATTAGATTGTAACCTTATTTATAACTCACTTGCTGGAACCTCTTACAGATGAAAATCCAGGAGCAAGCAGGCTCCCTGGCCTGATACCCTTGCAGTCTGGTCCTCCAAATGCACTCAGTCCTCACCTCCTGTAGCATCTCCAGTCCTCTTAACTTTGGGGAACATAAGCAGACAGTGTTCAGTGATTACATGTACAAGGATTGTGAGCAGAGCTTGTGTCAGGCCCTAATCTTAGCTGATGTAATTCTGGCTATAGTGTTAGGAGGCCGATCAGCTGAAGTAACCAAAATCTTGCCTGAAAGAAAACATCTGCCACAATTTTAGCCACTGAAATGAAAGTTGTCGCTGTCTCTTCGGCGTTCCCACTGCAATCTGAGGACAGTCCTTGCCTGCCACCGAGACCACCAGGCAGAGAACAGCTGTCCCTATGGTGTGCTTTACCCTCTTGAAGGATATTTTCCCTGCAGAACATATGGGCTTGTCCCTGTCTGTCAGGTCATGCACACCAAGCTCTGTTGGACCACAGTCCATTGTTCTGGGCTCCAGCCACTCCTGTCATGTAGTTAAGAAATTCATGACCTTAAAATTTGGCCTCAAAAGTTTCTTTGTAGGATTAATCTATTTCCTGTTTCAGAGGCTTTCCCATGCTAGGGATATTAGTTCTCATAATATAATCTGAATCTCTATCGTACCTGATATGTATGTCCTGAAGGGCTTCCAGCAGCACACCCTTTCCTTTTTACTACCAGTGGCCCAGTGAACACACTGCATTCTCCCAAGAACGTTCTTCAGAGTTCAAAGAGGCAGCATGATGGGCAGGACAAGTGGTCTTCGGTTTTTGTATGGGAAACAATTTAAAAGCTCATAGAGTGTTTAGAGTGTCTGTATGACAGTTTTCATATTCTTAGCCATCCTGACAGAAGGATCCTTAAAGATCACATGGAGAGAAGTGGGTATATGGTTGGTTGGTTTACCGTTCTGTCTCATAACAATGTGTTGTTTTGGATTTCTACAGCAAAGTGCAGGCCCGGTTAGCATTCTCTGCCTATCTTCAGCATGTGCAAGTCCGTCTGACAAAAGACAGTGGCGGTCAGACACTCAGTCCCAGCTGGGCTGCCAAAGAGGATGAACAGATGGTGAGGCTCTGCTTTTGGAGACCTTTGACTGTCCTTCTTTCTCTCTTCCTCTCCCCAGCTCAGCATTACACTTTGAGAAGAGTTAGTGCAGGACTCAGCAAATGGTTCATCAGCTGAAGGTCTTCTGTGGAAGCCTGGGGCGCTAAGTTTGATTCCCGGGACCCATGGAAAGATGAGAGACTATTCCACAAATTGCCCTCTGACACATGCGCTCACAAGCACATGTTGCACTTTGTTTCCATTATTTTCTGTCCTGAGGAGTTAGTTCCGTTAGCTCTTTGAAAGTCAGTGCCTCTGTAATATCTCAGAAAGTACCATTTGTCAGCCTAACTTCTTTACTTGTAATTGTGTAAATTTTTAGATGACTAGAATTAAAATTAATGACAATTTTGATCTTGTATCAGTTATTTGAACACACCCATGATTAATATTTTGGCTGGCAGTGACAGGGAGCATCAAGGTTTGGTAAGGTCAAGCTTGTAGAGGACTCACAGCCTCTGAAGGCCTTTGAGACTGCAGGCACTACACGCACAAGCAAAGGGGCCATAAACCCCAGGGAAGCTGTGGCCTTGGTCAGTGCTGACTTTAACACAAGGTGTGTTTTAAAAACCCATGTTGGTTATTCCAGAAAACAAATGATGAATTTAAAGTAGCCAAAAGAATCCAGAGATAAACTGTGTGTGTCATACATAATCCTTCAGCCATCTATGGAAAATGTTAGCTCTGCTCTTTCCCAGTGGAAAATTGAGCACGCCTTTTTGAGAATTGGTTTGTCTGCTCCACTGAAAAAACAAAGTTTTAAAATAGTAGTGTAAACCACCCTATAGTAAAGACAGCAGAGAACTATGAAATCAAGCCTCTAGTTATAAGTCTTTCCCCTTTATACTGGAGGGAATTGGAGGAGGGAGCAATGAACAAAAATCAACTTAAAAAAAAAAAATCACTTAAAATAACCAAAAGCAGGCACACAAACAAAAACAGCCAAACTAACTGTTCCAGTTTCTGGCTGAGAATATGCCTACGATTTGGGGATTTCTACAGGAATATATAAGGTCATCACTGCAAAACCCAGTAAACATGGTATGAATTCTTGAAAATATACGTGGAGCTGCCCCAGTGGCCGGAGGGCCAGTAGCCTTGCAGTTGAGGGACACCGGTACACAGACAGCTGCCCCTCTGACTCAGGCCAGGCTCAGAGGCACCTCACCTGAAGCCTCAATACCAACCCTCCTGAAAACAGGATGTTGCCTTTTTGAGGTCTCTGGCTCCACACAGTCTCTGAGTTTGTGATGTTATAAATGACCCAATTGAGATCTTCTCAATTTCAGATTTGATTCTTTTCTCCTCTTAAGAGAGGTATAGTCATCCATTCTTTTACTAAAGGTCACTGTCATCGCTGCCATCATCGTTATCCCTTCACCCCTCAGGCCCCCTCCCCTCCTTCTTTGCTTTCCCCAGCCCAGCTCTCACAGTTTCTTAACCCTTTGGAAGGAAGAAAGATGTGTCGCCTTGCAGCTACCAAAGCAGTTTTATTTTCCTTCATCACAACACTTTTTATAAGCAGTAGTTCTGCAGTGTTGCTCAGTTCACTCCATCTGCGTTTCTTCCTGCTTTCCTTCATGGTCTTTACATGAAGTCTCTCAATGTGACCTTAGTGTTCAGACTCGGAGCCTTGTCTTGTGATCTTCTCTTGCTCCAGCTTCTTTGGGAGTCTGTCGTTTACCCCTTTTCTCTCTGGCCTCACCATTGTTTTCTGTTCGGTTTCTCTCTATTCACTGATTTGCTTTGTTATGTTACAGGATCTTACTCTGTAGCCCAGGCTAGCCTCTAATTTGCTATCCTCTTACCTCATCCTCCCAAGTGCCAGGATTATGAGCATGCGCCATCATACCTGATTCTGTTTTTTTCTGCCTTCTCACCTTTGATGAGTTCATCTGCCCTTGTGATTTTTAGTTTGCACTGACTTTGAAAGCTACATTTCCTAACTGGCTCTGTTTGAGCACCTTATTAGAAGTAATATTTACACTCTGAATTATGATAGTTCTGTTTATATATATGTTGTAGTATTTAACTACTGCCTTACTATATAGTTATTTACATCCACATTTGATTTTTAATTTTTGATTGCCAGCGTACTGAGAAAGAGAATAAGATCCTTTGTAGCATCATGCCTTTTTGTAGCATCTTGTAGCTCACATGTTTGTAGACGTGTGCCATGCTTCTCCCCGAGCTTCCTGTTGAATCCCGTTTCTGCATATTGCCTTCTCACACCTGCGTTCAGTTCCATCATGGCTTGTCTTCTGATGGTTGACACATCCCTACTTGCATCCTTCTCTTTCTCTTTAATTTACACAGGAACTAGTGGTTCGTTTTCTCAAGCGAGCATCAAGTAACCTCCAGCACTCACTGAGGATGGTATTACCTAGCCGGCGGTTGGCACTTCTGGAGCGCAGAAGAATCCTTGCCCACCAGCTAGGTGACTTTATCGTGGTGTACAACAAGGTGAGTCGATAGCCCTACGTGCTGGCTCATCAGACACTGTTGGGAACAGGCCAGCCTGCTTTGCTCTGTTCTATTGACAGGACCATCCCCTTTGTGGCTCTTGTGGGCAGTCCAGCTTGACTGAAAATCTGCTTATCATTAGGGCCAATGCCTATATTCAGCTCTTAGGAAGTTGCACGTTTGTTTTGTACTCCAGTATACCGGAGAAAGGTCTTACTGTGTGTGACTGTGTTGTAGTATAGTGCCTGCAGACAGTGGTGAGTAGACCATGTGAGCGTGAACTTAGACTGTGAATTTAAAATGGCAACTTGTATTTCTGTTTTGGAAGTGTTAGATTTTCTTCTCTGAGACGTTTGAAATAGGGATATGATTTCACAGCGAGGTGATACACTGTTTAATTAGAATTTTTCCAAAGTGTCTTACATCTAAGGTTCTAGCATCCATTTTAAAAAATATTTTCAGGAGAAAAGGTATGGCCACTATGTAAGAGGAACAGCTGAGCCCTGGAAACTGACACAGCTTTTCTGAAATTACATGGAAAGGCTAGGCTAGTGGCCACCATGTCAGCACAGTAGCTTGTAGCCACTGTTTACCCTGTTATCTGTTGAGAATTCTCTGTTGTCTTACACAAGTCAGACACAAGAGACTCTTCCAAGACTAGCCCTTCCCCTATGAATTGTAACAAAATTTGGTGTCTATTGTCCAGCCGCACCATGAAGCTAGAATTATCATACCAGGTAAAAGGGTCTACCTCTCTATGAGCTATGTTAGTAGAAAGTAAAAACATGGTTAAAAATGACATTTTGCCACTGTTACTTGGGAATTTCAAAACATTGCATGAAATGGTGACCAAAAGTAGCATGCCAGATTTATAGGTGGTCAAAGCACAGAAGAGTTAAACGAAGTCTTTACTGTAAGGCACCATTAGCCCAAGGGAATGAAAGCTGGTGAAGTGCATTATCAGGAGTCAGTTGATTTTGTTGTTCTTCTCTGGGGTTGGACATGGGTAGGAAACAGAACAAATGGCTGAAAAGAAATCAAAGAAGAAACTGGAAGAAGAGGAAGAAGATGGGGTGAACGCAGAAAGCTTTCAGGAGTTTATCCGACAAGCAAGGTACAGATCACTTTTGATAAGTAACCATGTCCTTCCTTCTCCTGAGCTGCCACTGAGTCCCCAGCAGCCCCTTGTTTCTGATACACAGATGTGAATGAACTTGGTCCCCAAGGGAGGGAGCATCTTGCAGGCTTGGCCTCTCCGTATCTCAGCCAGTTGTGTTGCTGTTGTCATGGCTTCAGTTATCAAAACGCTGCATGGTGTCTGGGCTGCAGCTCTAGACAGCCTTCAAAGTACACAACCCTAAGAGGACCAAGAGCAGAAGCTCATTTCTTAGAAATGGAAAGCTACAGACTCCTAGTGTTTCCCAAGTCCAGATTTGTTCCTGACCTACTGATGCTGTGGAGATAACCAGATTTTACCCACATCGAGTAGGATGAGGAATTGGCAGTTTCTCAACACTGTGAGGGTCATGCCCATGTTTATGTAAAACAGAACAAGTTTTTCATGCTTAGGGTTGACCTTGAGAAATTGAAAATCTCTATGTTCAACTCTGTTTTGATATAAGCCAGCCATACCATTTTGCTCACTGACATTGTATTTCCAAAAGAAGAAATAACAAAAACACTTAGTTTTAACTTTTGTAAGGACTCAGAATGAAGGTGCTTTTTTACACTAGAGAGTTGTCAAGATGGAGAGTTGATTCAGAGGTTAAAAGTATTGTCTGATTTTGCAGAAGACCTGGGTTCTATTCTCTGCACCTACATGATGGCTCACAACCATCTCTAACTCTCCTCCCTGGGATCTGACATTCTCTTCTGACCTCTGAGGGAAATGGGTATGTATGTACGTTTGCATATGATGTACATACATACAGACAGACAAAGCAGCCATATACATAAAATAATAAAATCTAAAAATCTCTATATTTTTTTGAATTAAAGAGTTGTGCAGAAAACCACTAACTAAAGGGAAAAAGCAACTCTAAGCCCCTTTAATTAGGCTGCAGTTGTCCAGTCACAGTGGGTGCTATATCAATAGAAAAGCAGCATTCCATTATTTGTGAAGTTAAGTTAGGTTGTGGCCTATCAGTGACTAACAGTAAGGTCCTTGATTAACTCCTTTACAGACCTCACTGGGGCCTCAGTGGCTTATGTTTTAGGTATGTAACAAACACAAACATTATTTTGTAGGGTCTATTATTTGTATACACTATTTTGTGGATATTTTGAAGTTATAAATAATATGTTTGAGAAAGCAGGTATAGAAAAGAAGCAAGAAACAACTTTCCACATCATTCTTATAAAAATAGCAAAAGCAAAAATGGACAAGATGGCTTAGTGGGTAAAGGCATTTGTCATCAAGCCAGAGAGACCTGGACCGTTCCCAAGACCTGTGTGTTAGAAGGAAAAATACAACTCCTGCAGATTGTTCTCCACACCTGCACCATGGCGTGGATGTACTCACACAAAGTAAAGAAATAAGTGAAAGAAATTAAAAGCAAAGAAGGCAAAAAAGTAGGAAATAGTATCTTTTTATAAATAAATTATTAAAATAGAAAAATAGAAGGAAACAAACCTCATACTTTAAAAAAAGAAAAAAGAAAGGAAGGTAGGAAATTTAGCTTGATGTTAAATATAAACCATATATACTTTAAACTAATAAGGTATTGGAGATGAAAATACATTGGGTCATATTTATTAATTGTAACTTAAGGGACAGTTGCTGGGAACTATGGGCAGAGTAGGGTTTTTTTAGTAAGTTAGGGTGAGTACATGGATTCCTTCAATGGCTGACAAACTCCAATGCCTGCAGGAAGGAGTCAGGGAGACCTAAATGAGGAAGTGGGCAGAGGATAAGACAGGTTCAGAGTGGCTTGTAGTTGGGCCAGCTATCCCTTGCCTTCCAGTATTCTGAGAAGTGCCAAATAAAACACTGCCGGAGAGAAGCAGGGCCCACCTCAACCCCAGCTGTAGACATTTGCTGGTTCCTAACACGATTTATCCTGTGCTGCTTTACTCCTTGAAGACCTGGGGATTTATAGAGATCCATAAAGGTCTTCCTGGGTTCTCATTTGAGTGCTCTGAAGACGGCAATGGGTTGCTTCATCTCCTTGAAGGCTACCTATATGGAACAATACCAAGCTCCAGGCATAGGAAAATGACTATGAAAAAGTGGCTGGACATGTTGAAAATCCCTGCATTATAACTTCAGAGGCCTTTGGCTGAGATGAAGTGAAATGTGCATGTTATGTTTACTGGGAGCCCTGGACTGTCCATCGAGTTCTCTCATGCATTGTTGAGATAGTTAAGGGTCTTTTCTGTGGCCACGGTGTCTCCTTATTTCTGATACAGCCAGTTAAAATGACTTGTAGCCATTCTAGGAAAGATACTTCAGCTATATAGAAATGACGTAGATGCATTGCAAACTACAGCCAGATGATAATTGCCCTCTGTGGCTACGAGTAACCGTTTTCTTATTGAGTTTTTTTAAAGGTGCACCTCCCCTCCACTCCCTGCTGTGTAAGCTGGGGATGGGATATCATATAAAAAAGGTTGCTGTTCAGCTTTTACCCAATCTGGTTTCATTTCCTTACCAAGAGTGTTATGATTCAGTAAAACTTTCTGAAAGTGACTACCAAGTACTTGAAATGTGCATAGTACAATTCTGGAAAAGAATCTTCTAATTTTATTTCATTTAAACTAAGTCTGAATAGCTCCATGTAACTAGTGGCTGCTGGATCAGAAAGTACAGATCTAGAAAATCTCTGTGTGGGTTCATAAAGCCTTACGGTGGTCTCCATTTTCCCAATGGCTTTCATGTATGCTTCATTTAAAACCGTCTGTTCACAAGGAGCTCTCAGCTTTTGCCTCTCACTTTCCCTTCCCCTGCTTACTGTTTCCATAATAAAATGTCAAAAGATTTTCCAGAGCGCTTCCTGTGCTGACCATACTCTTTTCTTCATTTCAGTGAGGCTGAACTGGAGGAGGTGTTGACTTTTTACACCCAAAAAAACAAATCTGCCAGTGTCTTCCTGGGGACTCACTCTAAAAGTTCTAAGAACAGCAGTAGTTACTCTGATAGTGGGGCAAAAGGTGGTAAGTATGCCAGCTAATGAGTGAAAAATGCAAACAAGCAGAAAACGGAGCTGTGCTGAGAAGAATCAGGAATAAGTTGGCTGTACACCAGTCTCTAGCAAGACTGGACTCTGCAGTGGGGCCAAGGCTGGCGGCCGGGCAGGGGGACTCAACTTTGTCTTTAAAGCAAAAGAAGATCATCCTTGAGAGCTATATTTTCATCTTTCATGACAACAACAGGGTTTGAGGTTATCTTTTTCTTTTGAAAACCTGATCTTTAATGAACATCCATCTTCCGGTGTGCTTCCACACAGCATGCACAAAAGATTCCATTTTCAAACTTCATTACATCTGAGAAAATGAGCTGCAGGAGTTGAGCGCTTGCTCCGGCTTCCTCCTCAGCACACAGGGCCCCATCTTCAAGCTGTCATCTGCTCAATTCAAAGCTTCGCTCTTAATTTCCATTCTTTGGCCCTTTTCTGTCCCTGTCTCTCAGCACCATTGGAATCTTGGATAGAGTGTTGTTGTTGTTGTTGTTGTTGTTGTTGTTGTTGTTGTTGTGTGGAGTGGTTCCATACCTTATGGACTGATATTCTTGGTCCCAAGCCCTAAATGCCATCGGTTTCTCCAGGTGTTGTGACATTCCTTGTGTTTCTGAAAGTTCTCAGTGCTGAGGAACACCAGTGGAATCCAATGTAGACTACATCGTCTAGATTCTGTTGTTACAATGTAGACTGCATTGTCTAGCTTCTGTTGTTACAATGTAGACTACATTGTATAGCTCCTGTTATAAAAAACAACATAGCACTCAGGCAGAGCTGTATCAGCAAGTGCTGTGCTTTCAGTGTAAGACTCATTTCAAACTCTGAAAGACTGGATACAAGTATATTAACGTAGATATTTTATTATATGGGTGTAAGTGTTTTGCTGTATGTATGTCTGTGGACCATGTGTGCCTGGTGCCCATGGAGACCAGAAGAGGGCATCGGATTCCCTGGGTTATGAACTGCCATGTGGGTGTCTTCTGCAAGAATAGCCAGTGCGCTTAAGACCACAAAACCATGCTTCCCAACCCCTTGCTGGTAGACTCAATCTCAATGCTCTCAAGGCTACCCCAGTCTAATGTGGAAATATTCAGGAAAATTGGTCCTTTCAAATGTAAAGTGAATTTCCCAAAGAAACGTTAATTTTGTTTTGTGTTTATAGGGCTAGGGATTGATCCCAGAGCCCCACAGCTCTGCCTCTGAGCTACAACATCTCAGCCCAGTGTTGTAAAATTCACTTGGGCTAGTCCATGAAGCCTAGCTAGGAACTGGTACTGGATTGTATTTTTCATAGCCCTCTCAAGCCCAGCTTCCTCTTGGAGCTTGTTTGTAACTTCATATTCCTCTGTCCATTTTTCTTATATTTTTCATATTTCGTGTTGCCCCTTTGATAACCACTAGCACTTTAATCACTAGGGCTATCAAAGCCTTTGTGTTTATAAAGTGTGTTGTCTGATGAATGGAGTTTATTGTGAAAGGGAGGCTGAGAAATTTTTACAGTAAGGTTAGAGTAGGGAAAAGCCTGCTCACCTGGTGAGTTGGGGCCATCATGGGTATTCATGTGACAGCTTATCCTTTGACAGGAATGGAGAAGATCCAGTAGCCAACAGCTCCTATTAAATACAGATGGATCATTTCAAATTCTTAGATCTGGTTGGTTTTGTTTTTGTGGTTTTGTTTTTGTTTGTTTGTTTTTGTCATTGTTTTGTTTTATTTGGTTGGTTGGTTGGTTGTTTTGAGGTAGGGTTTCTCTGTGTAGCCCTGGGTGTCCTGGAACTCTCTCTGTAGACCAGGCTGACCTTGAACTCACGGAAATCCACCTGCTTCTGTCTCCTGAGTGCTGGGATTAAGAGCATGTCCCACCACCACCTGGCCCTTCAGATTTGTTTTTTAATGACACTTTTTATATTAGAAGATCAGTTCCTGCTTTTCTATTGTATAAACCTAGAGATGGATATAAAGATTTCAAACAAGAAAAAAAGAAAAGGCATTTGATAGTTTGGTGTCTGGGCTCATTTCATAACTGAACAGGCAAGTAGCAGCATTCCCCCTACGAATGGCAATGGAGATGACAGGATCCACATGCTCCTATTCATCCCTCTGACAAGCTTTCTTGAGTTTTTAGATAAATCTTACCCTTGCCACATATTTAGGAACATTTCTCTAAGTATATGAATAACTTGAGACTGCTCTGTCTCAGAATTTTATAGTAGAGAACAAACATCTACAGTAGAAACTGGTTTTATTATTAAATATGATCAACCTGCCTCAGGTAAACTGAGACACATGTTGTAGGATAGTCAGGTGGTATACCAGCAATCAGTGAGACTGCTTGCGTCTCACAGTGCCGCTCTTGTGCATGCATGTTGACTTGGCTCCAGCAGGTTCTACCAGCCACTGTGATCTCTTATCTCCCCTGCCACAGTCTGGAGTCCTGGTAGAAGCACCCGAATTCTCTTATTTCAATTTCCATGCATGTCCTAGCTGGGTCACAGTCAATAAATTCCTGCCTTGGGTTTGAGTGAGATGGAGTTGGGAATCACTCAGTTGGCTACACACTTCAGAAGTTACCATCCTTAAAAGGTCGTAGTGGGATATGCAGTGTTTCCCAGCTTTGATTAACACTTAGTTTCATGTTAATGATTTGGATTAGTAAAAGTGCCTAAGGCAATATTTTTTATTTCAGATCACCCCGAGACAATACAAGAAGTGAAAATAAAGCAGCCCAAACAGCAACAGGCAACAGAAATCCACTCTGATAAACTATCTCGTGAGTGCTTGAAACACCATTGCTCTCTGATATACCTCTAAAGGATAATCGGTCATCAGCTGTGCAATATTATAAGTGCATGGGACATTGTCACCCAGGGCAGTTTCCTCCTGTTCTTCCCTTCCCCTTAGAATGTTTTCCTGACTGTGTGTAACTTATTTTCCTTCAAAAGCGTTTTCCATTTTCTTTTTTTTTTTTAAAGATTTATTTTATTTTATTTTATGTGTATGAGTACACTGTAGCTGTACAGATGGCCTTGAGCCATCATGTGTGTGGCTGCTGGGAATTGGACTCAGGACCTCTGCTGGCCCGCTCACTCTGGCGTAATTCACTGTAGCTGTCTTCAGACACACCAGAAGGGCGTCCGATCTCATTATGGGCGGTTGTGAGCCACCATGTGGTTGCTAGGATCCGAACTCAGGACCTTTGGAAGAGCAGTCAGTGCTCTTACCCGCTGAACCATCTCGCCAGCCCTCCATTTTCTTTAGAAGTTTTGAGCACTTGCTTTTTTCCTAGAGGGTGAGGAATTAGCTGCTCCTTATAGAGACTTTGTCCTGCTCTGCTTTCTGGGGAAGTCTCAACTCAAGCTTTTAAGAAGGGATAAAAATAAAGTAAAACTTTTGTTACCAGGCTGTTCTCTGGTAAGCAAAATTTATTAAATTCAAGATGAATACTCATTAAAGTCTGCATGATTTCTGTCTCATGTTAATATTATTTTGATGTTCTAAAAATGTTTATGTGTCATAGAGATTGTATGTTTATTTTTCCCAAAATGACCTGTTCTTTTGTTTTGTTTTGTTTTATTTTTGCTTCAATAGGATTTACCACTTCAGCAGGAAAAGAGGCTAAACTAGTGTATACCAATTGTTCTTCTTTCTCTGGTCCTGCTGCTGTTCTTCTGCAGAGACTCCCCAGCACCCATCTGTCGTCTATCATCACAACCTCTGCCCTCTCGTCAGGCCCTGGCCACCATTCTTCTTTATCTCAAATTTCTCCAGCTATCCCCAGCATGCCTCACCAGTCAGCACTGTTACTGAACCCCGTCCCCGACAATGCCTCTCCCTCCATACACCCTGGAACTCAGAACGTAAGCCCTGCTGGGCTGCCGCGCTGTCGATCAGGCAGCTACACCATTGGCCCCTTTTCCTCTTTCCAAAGTGCTGCACACATCTATAGCCAGAAGCTGTCTCGTCCCTCTTCAGCAAAGGCAGGTGAGTGAGAAAATGATGGCTGCCTTCCATGTCAGCTCCTCCAGCCCCATGACAACAGAGGGCCTCTTTTCCTTTGCCCACTAGCATTCCTTCACTGACACAGAATGAGACAGGGCCGTTTTTAGGTTCTACAAACAGAGATGAAAAGGGCAGGGCATATAGAGTCCTACTGCAGACCACTATTGGCCTAGGAAGTTACTCTGCATTCTTTCTGATTTAAGTAATTATTAACATCAGACAGCTTAAAAATGACCTGAGCAAAGAACCCATTAGGTTAGGACATTTAATTTTAAATGAAGTAGACCCATATTGTCAGTCAAGTTTTCTTCCTATTTATTTTATGATATTGAGAATTAAACTCAGGACTTTATATGTGTTAAGCAACTGCCCTAGAAGTGAGCTGTATCTCAAGTCCATCTTTTCATGACAGCTTTATTTAGGTAATCACCCCTACTTAGAAACTTGGTTATTTCATGTAAAGCCAGTGGTTTTTAAGTTATGTTCGTAGTATGTATAATAAACACCAACTGCCTAACTTTAGAACACTTTCTTTTCCCCTTAAAGAAATCCCAAATTTCTTAGCATTTCATCAGTCTCTCTTCCTCCTAGCCTCTGGCAACCATTGGTATCTTTCTTTTTTATATTTCCTTATATTTTTTTCCTGAGAGTTTCATATTAGGTTCTCACATTTAGGACTTTTGTCCATTCTCAATTACTTAATGTGAGAGATAATGTAGGTGTTTAACTTTATTCTTCCACATATGGATAATCCATATTTCCAGGACCAGTTATTTAAAAATGTTATTTCCTTACTGTATTACCTTGGCATGCTTGCCAAAAATCAATTATCTGCAAATGTAAAAGATTTATTTCTGGAGTCTCTGTTTTATTCCTATTGATTTTTCTGTCTGTCTTATACAAGGATCACATGGTCTTGCTGTAGCATTATATTAAGTCTTTAAGTCACCAAACATTTTTAAAAATTGTTTAGGCTTTTCTGGGTTTCTTGAATTTCTATGAGAACTGTGAGATTCTGCATTTAAAAAAAAATAGGTCCACAGAACATTAATCAATATGATGATGAATCATTTTGGGTAGTATTTTAACATTGGTTGAGACTTTAAACAATTTAGTAGTGCCCATGTTCAAAAAAAGTTATAGGCCACATTTAATAAATAACCACTCTTAGTCAGGCATGGTGGTGCATGACTTTCATCT
Organism: Montemys delectorum; assembly: GCA_019843815.1. Taxonomy (NCBI): domain Eukaryota; kingdom Metazoa; phylum Chordata; class Mammalia; order Rodentia; family Muridae; genus Montemys; species Montemys delectorum. The sequence continues at coordinate 23,607 of JADRCD010238841.1, forward strand.
CAGCACTCAAAGACAGTGGCATATGAATTTCTTAGTTCAAGGTCTCCTTGGTCTACACAGTAAGTTCTAGGCCAGGCACGGTTATATAGTAGCCTTTTCTTTAGAAGGGGCCAGGGGTAGACAGCACGGTGACTCTGGGTAAAGGCACTTGCACCAAGCTGACAATCTGAGTTCTATCTCTGGGATACACCTGATAGGGAAAAAAGACCCAATTGCAAGTTGTTCTCTGACAACACTTCCACACACTTGTTGCATTCACTATTTACTTATGCATAAATGTAATTTTTAGAAAGGTGATTTGAAGAGGGTGGTAAGTTTGTCTCCTGATCATACTTAGGACTATGCACCCAATAAATAGAAAAAATATCTACTCAATAACACATTTATAAAAAATCAGTTATGTTCTATATCATAAGCAAGGAGAAACAGTTTTAAGACTTGGCATCCTGTAGTATCATTATTTGCCCACACTACAATTAAACTAAAAGCCGATAACCAAGGAATCTATAAAAAAAAAAATCTCTGTATATTTCAAAATCAGAAGTCGGAAAAGGAATCTTATTGTAAAGAAAATTGCTATTCTAGAGCTGAGTAGCAGGCTGCACATGTTGGTGTGTGTGGAAGAATGAAACCAACAGTGATCTCCATCTAAGGAGAGAGATACGGAGACCCACACAGGCCAGAAGCAGACTAGGGTACAAAGCCACCATGGGCTGTCTCTAATAAAGTAGAGAAGCACTTAGTCAGACTGAAGAAGAGAGAGGTGACAGGAACATTATACAAGTAATGGTGGAGTAGACAAAGAAAGATGCATAGATGAGAAAAAAGTAGGATTTGACCAACAACTTTATTTTTCCTAAATTGAGATGGATAAACTGAATTAAAAGTATAGCATGTAAATTGACTCAGGGCCAAGAAAGGAGAATAGTGCTATGAGTATAAATAATTGGTATAGCACTTATAATTCTTCTCTGAAAGAAATCATCAGGCCCTGATAATTTGGTAGGTAATTCTAGTGTTCTTTTTAGAAGTAGATAATTCTAATATTAAAAATTACCAGAGAATGGAAAAGTACTCTGTCCCATTTTGTGTGACTAGATTTGTCTTGAAAATTGGTTAGTGATCAAAAGGAAAATTACCAGCCTCATTTATAAATGTAAATGCAAAAATTCTAATAAAAATAAAAGCCTGCCAAATCTAGCCACATCTGAAAGGTAGTATGTACTATAAGCAAAGTCTGTTCAAGGAGTGTGAGCATGATCTGCCATAGTGACTAAAGAAAAAAGGACATTCATGATATCATTGTAAACTCCAAACTCACTTATAATGATTCTGAACACTGAAAAGAGAAGGTCTCTGTTAACCTGCAAAGAGGGTGTCAGCCCCAAAGCTACAGACAGGTCAGTCTAAATGAGGAGATGGTGACCATGGACCTGTTGTTTACTTCATGGGCAAGGTGAGCATGCTCACTTATGTTGCTTCTGTTCAGCATTTCACTGAAAGTCAGAACTAGCATAAAAGATTAAAAAAATAAATAAAACCGAGGTGATAAAATTTAATTGCAGATAATGCCCTGACTATGTAGAAGACATAAAATGATCTCTAGGAACATTTTGGAAAAAACTTTGGAGCTGTATAGTATCCGAAAACAATTGTTTCAACTGAGAATATATGTAATAAAAAAGAGAATACAAAGTTTGCTGAGTGGTGAAGGGGTATTGGAGAAAGTGGTTAATATAATCAACATAATGAAAATATATTGTATGAAAGTGTCAGAAAGGGGCTAGAGAGATGGCTCAGCGGTTAAGAGTACTGACTACTCTTCCTGAGGTTCTGAGTTCAATTCCCAGCAACCACATGGTGGCTCACAACCATCCGTAATGAGATCTGACGCCCTCTTCTGGTGTGTCTGAAGAAAGCATGGTATACTCATATACATAAAATAAATAAATAAATCTTTTTTAAAAAAGAAAGTGTCAGAGAATTAAAAAAAAATATTAAATGATAGCATCTGTTATGTATACTTTATCAATTGAAACCCATTGAGTCCAGTTTGTGGTGCCTATATATTCTTGGGAAGGTGGGCATCCAGACAAGAATGGTCAGCCTACCATTCATACTCCAAAGTTTAAATTCCTTGGTATTAATTATACACAGCATTTTAACCCATTATGATCCGTTAATCTGTCTTTTAAAAACATGTTGGACAGTAGCCTAAAACTGTGAGCTACCTGGGAAAAGTTTAGAAAAGACTTTTTATAAAATGTCAAAAGTCTTCAGAGAAAACCCAAGTCTGTGGACAAATACGATGTGCATGGGCATAGGAAGGAAGCTTCAGGTCTTAGTCATCAAACTGGGTTGAAAAGGTCACTCAGAAAGCCTCAGCAAGTTTACTACTGTCTAATTCTGTAAACCTGTTGTAAGTGATAAGAGAAAGGAGGACTGGGGACTTCTCCAGCTCTTGTTAAGACTTCTGTAACTTCTGTAAATATGAGAAAGCTTGGTATTTGCAAAAGCACAGAATGACCAAAGGAACAGAGGAGAAAGTTATGAAAGTCAACATAGTTGGTGGCATTGTTTATCAGAGGAAAGAGTCTTTCTCTCTCATAAATGATGCTGTGACAAGTAAGGTCAGATCCCTGCTGCACCCATATATAAAAATAAACTTCAGTTGTGAATGCTGACACCCACACTTGGTTGTGTAGGCAGGAGTATCTTAAGGTCAGGAGGCCAGCCTGGGCAATATATAAGATCCTGTTTCAAAATCAAAAATAGTTTTTCAGATGTAGAACTTAATACCTAAAAAAAACTATTTGCAGGTTTATTATATGGAGCAGAATTTTAAAAACAGACGCACAACTCCAATAACTCAAGAAAAACAGAATAGAAAAGTGATGAGGTTTCTAAGGACGGCAGCAATATCCAACATCATTCTTAATTACACAACTATTAGCCTCTTAGAGAAAGGAGCGATCAAATGCTTGGCAGTCCCAAACAGTGAAGGGCGTGTGGGGGTGCAAAGCATACCATTCTGGCACTGTCTCATCAGTTTGAAAATACATGTACCCCGTGACCTAGTAATCCCACTCCTGGCCATAGGCACAATCAAAACCCTGCTGCTGCTGTGTGTATGAGTGTGCACTGTACTGTTTATAACCACAGTTGGTTCAGAGGAACTGCTGATAAAACGAAGGATAACAAGACAGCAAAAAAAAAAAAAAAGAGTTTATATACACTGACCTATTGAGGATGCCCCTTGGTAATATCATGCTAAATGATGAAAGCTAACACTAGGGACCTACTGCTGTGAGATGCCATTTTAATGGAGCCTGAAAATAAGCAAATTATCTAGTATACATTATGTATGTATGTATGTATGTATGTATCTATCTATCTATCATCTATCTATCTATCTATCTATCTATCTATCTATCTATCTATCTATACACATACACACACAGAGATATCTATATAGACATATACCCACAGGAAAACTTGTAAATATATAATAAAATGATGTTGTACAAAAGGAAAAAACTGAGTGAAAGGGAGATTACACATGGGAGGAGCACGTTGGATAACTATATTATGTAGCTCCTGTGCTTTGTTGAAAGTTACAGGTGCTCATCATAGTGCACTTGTAACTTACACATACATTGTAAAACTATATGTATATTCCAGCTAACACAGTAAACATGAAAAGGCTTTGTAAAGGCTACTTTACATACACAGAATGACGCCGCTTTCATTAGCGTTGTAAAAGGACAGAAGGGGGCTGGGAGCTTGAGAGTCCTGGCTCACTCCCCAGTACCACAAAGATACATACATAAGTGGATAGAACCAAAATACATTACAGCATTTCTCCTTTTGTGGTTTTAAAAATAGCTTTTCAGTGAGATTTTAAAATCAGAAGAAAACTTGAACTTTGATTTTATTGTGATTAAAGAGTTGAAAAAAGAAAATTTAAATCTGAGAGGACAATCACTTGTGAATTCGAAGTCACTGCTAGTTTTCTAAGAATACTTGGTTTCTCTTTTATGCCTGTTTCCTTTCTGAGCATTGTAAGCATTGTGAGTGCTGTTACCATTGATGCCACCGACTGACATATGTATTGATGTAATAAACCAAAACATAATTAAGAATTTCAGTGTTTAGGTTCTCTTTTGTTCAGAGTGACACTGGAGGATAGAGTCCATTGCCTTGCTGCTCAGCTGAGTCCCCAGTAAATCCTAACATTGGCTCTCTTCCCAGGTCCCTGTGCTAGGAATCCTTTCTAAGCCATCACACATTGATAAACACACTATCGTTTGGCTATAGGAAGACGTTGTAGGCTATGGCAAGGACTTGTATAGAGTTTTATGATTGTTTGCAGATCGTCTGTGGCCTTTGCGCTGTTAGAGCATCCTAGGATTCATCAGTGTCGGTTGGTCTGACACTGTAACTTACACATACATTTGTTTGCCACTGTTGTTATTTTACTCAGGACTTGATTCTTAAATGAGTGAGAACTCTCTTCCCTTTTTCAGCAGGGTCATGCCATCCACACAAGCATCATTCAGGAATAGCCAAAACGCAAAAAGAGGGTGAAGAAGTTTCATTCAACAGAAGGTACAACCAAAGTCTGGTTACGGCTGAACTCCAGCGGCTCGCGGAGAAGCAGGCAGCCAGGCAGTATTCTCCAGCCAGTCACATCAGTCTCCTCACCCAGCAGGTAGGGGCAGACCAGGCTGCCACTGAGCTCTGAGGCTCTGAGAGTTGGGGTGCCGGGGCAGGGCATACTGGTCCCTCTGTCACTTTGCTATTCTTGTGTGCTCATGGTCTCCAGCGAGTCTCTGTTCTGTTTATTTTTATTTATAAAACTGGATTGTTTCTCCCTAACTGTCAAGAAAATAACTCTTATAGGCATTGCAAAGTTCAATCTGTTATTGGCTCTTATGGTATATAGGATTGCATATGTAACATCTAAATTTCAACTGTAAATATAATCTAAAGGGCTTAAAACTCACACACACACACACACACACACACACACACACTACACACACACAAGTCCATTTGCATGCATCACATAGTGTTTATGGAAGTGACAGGACAATTGCAGTAGCCTGTTCTTTGACCATGTGGGTCCCAGGGATTAAACTCAAGTCACCAGGTTTGGCAAACTTTTGCCTTTACTCACTGAGCCATCTTGTCAGCCCAGGATCTTTTAAATTAACTTCTTTCATTCTTAAAATTTTCCAGTGAGTCCTGGATTTATAGATCTTTTCATCAGAGTTGTAACTTTGTTGTGAACCCCACCCCATTTTCCCATTTAGTTCATGATCTGAGAATGTTTCATGCCTAATGAGTATTGATGCGATAAGGCACAGACACAAGGGCACTGACTCTGGGGTGCATGCCTATGTGTGCATATGTATGGTACGTGACATTTTCATGACCTTTGGGTTCTCTTTGTTCCCTTCTGGTAGTCTCCATGGTATTAATTAGTAGAAAACTTCTTCTTGAGTGCTAAATGGAATCAGAACTCTCTAAGTGAGGTATTGATAATAGCTCCATGATACTCACTCTATGGTTATGTCTTTCTGTTTCTGTTGTGCTAATTTAAAAATTGATTGTAACTCCATAATGATAGTTAAAACTAGGGAGGAAATGGAGGCATGGAGGTGAAATTGCTTCAAATGCATATAAAAGTAAATAGCAGACCATTCTCTGGTGACACCCTAGTTCTCTGTTCAAAAAAAACAATTTTTTTTTGGAGCACAGAGAGAGAACCCTGACATGGTTACGGCTCAGTAGGGATTGCTTCCAATCCATGGTACTGTGGAACCAATAGCTGAAGGGGCCTAATGTGCAATCAGAAACAAGGAAGTGTAACAAGCTGGTAAAGGGCACTGGATGGTTAGGTGCTGGCCATAGACTGGTGGGACTAGGCATGACCATAGTAAATGGAGAAGAAACTTGAAAGTGTCAGCTGTCCATGAGAAAAGTAAAGACTGTTCGGCTGTAACTGGTATTTTGGCTTCCAGGTAACTAAACATATAGAAGCATCAGGGCATTAAGTTATTTTCTTTGTGATTACTATAAAAAAAAAAACAGTCAATATTAGTGTTCACGTATTCCCAGTTCCTATTGTTTGCTATGTTACAGAGCACAGATAATTGTAAGATCCCGATCCTGTAATATCCAGGTTCTGTACCTTCCTGGGAAGCTCTCTCCCTTCAGTCTTTCTCATACAGACTTGGGACCTGTGCTCTGCAAGTCCATCAACTCTTCTATAAGCCTCGGAATCTGCCATTAGATGTCAGCCTCAACTTTCAGAGCCTCAGCAGCAGGGTGCTTGTGTGATGCAGTACTTAGAGATGTGCTGTGCTGTGCTTTGCTCTGATGTGCTGTGCAGAAAACCAGGGTGGAGCACCCAGGAAGGGTTGGATTAGCCAGCCCAAGGCTGTGTCCTTCTCTCGCTGACTTCCTGTATGACCTGGAACACTTAGTTTCTCAGCCTCTGAATGTGTTCATTGCTGGGGGAAACACAACTAGATCCTAAGGATGGGATGTAAAAGCCTCTTTGGGAAGTCTAAATGCTGTGTACTTGGGAAATACTATTATTTCAGCCCTTAAGGCTTTAGGAATGCATTGTTTCTTATGTGATCAAAGCCAGTTGTTAGGTAAGTGCATTTTAGTATAGAAAAGCTCCATTGAATGTTTTGCGGCCATTTCCTCTCAGAGGACACAGGAATTTAATTTGTAATTTGAAAAATTCTGTTACTTTTTTCTTTTGCTTAATAAGTAATACTACATTGTAGTGGCTGTTAATATACACTCTGACACATTTGTTCTCTAGCTGTTTTTCCTTTTCTGTTCTGTTTAAAAGGAAAGCTGTTTCCATTTCTAACTGAGCTGAGTGAGAAATGCAGTGGCTTCCTGCAGGGAAGTGGGCAGGAGCTCCAGGAATCTCTCTGAACAAACACCTGGGTGCTAACTGGTACTGTCAGCACAAACAGCTTTGTGTCCAGACAGAAACCTCCTCAGGTGCTAGGGTTTCCCTGACTTAATACAGCTTCCTTCTTCAGTTCCTGTTTGTATTTCTGCTTTCTTTTCTTTTTCTCTTTTTTTTTTGTTTGGCCAGTGGATATCTCCCCTTCATATGCTTAATTCTGAGCTGGACAGTCGTGGTGCACACCTTTAATCCCAGCAGTCAGGAGGCAGAGAGGCAGGTAGATTTCTGAGTTTGAGGACGGCCAGGGCTACATGGAGAAAGCCTGTCTGGAATTGCACTCCTCCCAACCCTCTCCCCCCACCCCCCGCAAAGATTAATTCTCTATTTATATTATTGCTTTTTTTTTTTTTTTTAAGTATAGAATAGAGTTTATTTAGGGCATGGGGAGGGGAGTTAAGAGGGTAGCAGAAGCAGAGAAAGACAGAGAGGAGGAGAGAGTAGAGAAGTAGGGGTCGGCCATGACCATGTGGAGAGAGGAGGGAAGGGAATGGGGAGAGAGGGGGAGCAAGAGGGCAAGAGGCAAGGTAGAGAAGCAGGAGTAAGAGTATATTATTGCTTTTTTTATTATTCTAGGATTGTTTTATGGCATTATCTTTACTAGTTCCTTCTTTGTGCTTTTCTTATCTTTAGTTCTCAATTTCTTGAGTTAAATTTCTAATTTCTTTTTAACCATTCTATATTAAAGGCTATGAATTTTCCTCTGAGCATTGCTTTAGCTATATCCTATAAACTATTATTTGTTTTGTAGCCAAGGAGTTAATAGACTTCTATTGAACAAGGAAAGCAGATTTTAAATTATTTGTACTATATTGAAGATTTGTACAAAATTAAATTGTAGAGATTTTTGAAAAAAAAATTATCTTTATTTGTAATTTCAGCTACTTAGCTAGTGATTATTTATCTAAAAAAAGCCAGCCGGGTGGTGGTGGTGCACGCCTTTAATCCCAGCACTTGGGAGGCAGGGGCAGGCAGATTTCTGAGTTTGAGGCCAGCCTGATCTACAGAGTGAGTTCCAGGACAGCCAGGGTTACACAGAGAAACCCTGTCTTGAAAAACCAAACCAAACCAAACCAAACCAAACAAAACACTTTATCCAAGCTCTTAAGAACATTCCTGGCTTTGGTGGTAACCATTGATGATGTGACGTCATGCTAACCAACCAAGAAATAACTCATGGTCTTATGAAAGGGACAGCCACCCACACATGATCCTAATAGCCAGGAGCACCTCAAGCTATTTCTTTGGAGAATAGTATAACTGCCAGAGGGTAACTCAGCTTGTCAGTGAGAATAGAAATAAGGTTGACAAAGTCTCTTGGGAGCACTCCTTCAACTGTATCACAGGAAGGGCAGAACCAACCCCAGGAACCCGAGTATGTGTGTCTTGGGGGTGATGAGTGGGACCTGGGGAGTCCGCACTGGGTACCTGAACTGAAGCTGGAAGGCAAACTCAACCCTTAGGAGGCCTGCAGAGGGGCTGGGCGCTCGTGTAGGTGATGCCACACCACTCACACAAGCATGCAATCTGGGCTACTCGGGTAGCTGAGGAGAGGGGCAGCTGGAGAATGAGGCAGTGCCAAACTAAGGAATGGTAGACTGGACAGAGGAGGTTCTGAAGCCTACAGCTGGGTAAAAGGCTTTGGGGAACTTAGAATTTGTATTAGGGCCTGCATTTTGATGGAATTTATATTGTTAAAAGCAAAAGCTGATTTCTTGAATTCCCTTTTTATCATTTTTGCTATGAGTCAGCTTTATTTACATCCTAGAATACATAAGAACAGCAGACATTCTCCACCTATAAGCAGTGGCCCCATAAACAAGGTTTGTACAGTCTATGTGCATTCTCAGTAAAAGAGGTGTATAATGCATTCTCGGC
>JADRCD010238842.1:0-39997 GCA_019843815.1 Montemys delectorum
AAAAGCCATCTAAATACGTTTAGGGATGCCCAAGATGAGACCTCACCTTTGATAAACACTGAGATTCTTGTTCCAGATCAATGAGCTAACACCTTTTGTTAACTTCTTACTTTTTGATTCTGACATTTTGTCCCATGGGTTTGAATTCTGAATTCTATTTTAGACATCCAGTTTATTTACCTGTCTGATACAATTTTTTCTTACCTTATATTCAAAAGTCAATCATTAAAAACTAAGTAGATATGCTGAGCTAGGCATAATAATAAATTGACCTTTAATTCTAGCAGAACTTTGTGGGATCAGGACCAGTGTGGTCTACACTGTGTGATATTGTCTCAAAACAAATAAAAAACTAAGAATGGACAATCAATGAAACGATTGGAAAATCTATACAGGAGAATTGGAATTGCGTTTCTTTCCTGACAGTAAATTGAACCTGGCCAATCAGCTTCTTTTCTCAATGTGGACTGAGTAATGCTTTTCAACTCTACTTCACAAAAGATGTATAGATGTGTCATAAGCCACAACTGTCTCTACTTTAAAAAGAATACTTCTGAATGTATCACCTCTATAGTAATATAAACATATGCAGGATATGTTCACAGAAATTATCCCTTCCAATTTAAAGGTGAAATACATGAGATGAGAAGGGTCAAGAAATTCTTAGGATCCATGAATTTGAGATTGAAGACTTCCATTGTTCTTTGTTAATAGGCTTACTTCTTTCTCTAGCTCTTGTCTCTCAAACAGAGCAATGATAAATTGAAAGCAGTTCACTCCCATCTTTTTCACATTTATCACAGTAAAGCAACATACATCACCTCAAAATTATTCTTTTTATTATTATTATTATTGGATATTTTCTTTATTTACATTTCAAATATCCTTTTTCCCAGTTTCCCTTACTCCTGGAAACACCCTATTGAATCCCCCGCTTCTGTGAGGGTGTTCATCCACCCACCCACCCATTCCTTTATTATTTTTACTATACTTATCACCTTTTAAAAAATATTTTTGTTTATTTGTTCATTCTTCTCAACAAGATAGTACTACTATATCCCCAAAATGTAGAACAGATAGCATTTAGATGTAATTGACAGTTATTAATTGTAAAAGCTCAGCTCTCCACCTAGGAAATACAATGGGGCTGATCTTTTCCTAGGAACAAGCTTAACATAACCTAGCCATTGTAGTGATAGTCTTTGAAATTGTGAAAATAAGTTCCTATTAAAGTATCTTTGAAATACATTTTAACATTTCAAATTATTGTTAATATCCTCATAAATGACATCCTCGTTTTTTCTCCTAATCTTTCAAGTATTAGTGCAGCCACATATGAACTTCCTGGTTTATATATAGGGAAAGAATCACTTAGAACCAAACACACCACTCTGGGTTTGTCGTCAACTGTAGAACTTCTCTATGTTCCTTTGAATTATCTGTCAAATGAACCACATCATAAAATCTCTCTTTCTCACTTCTGTCCCTCTGGTTATGATTGCATATTTCTAAATCTCTTCCAAAATTATAGCAACATCTTTCCTTTTAATTATTGAGTCTACATACTAATTTACTAAGTTTAATTATTTAATTACTTAGTCTACATACAGATGAAAAATAGTTCATATAATCCAATGAACTCCTTAGAAAATAACATATACTTATATTTAAAAAATCTTTTCCTACAAATCCCTAATCCATATCCACTGCTAAAACAGACTATGTCCCTGAGAACTCTTACTTCCCCTAACTCTGTCCTGCCTGGAGACAAAAATAATAGAAGAGAAATATTATACTAATTCAAAAAGGAAGGAAAATCTGATAATAAGCCACAAGGAATAATGTAGTATTTCTAGCAGCATATAATTTGAGTAAACCTTAAATAATTGTTTTTGTGTCCAGTAATTGACTGATTTTCATAGAGACAACTTTTATTGCACCTATGTTTAACTACATGTGTCTTCCTTTATGTAGAGACACAGACAATGCAAACTTGAAATTAAAGAGTCTTTGTTTATGGCTTATAACATCCATAGGCAGTATTAGGGCAGGAAACCGAATCACCTTTCTGTCTTTTTCCTTAAATAATTTGGGAACTTTAAAAAAATAATAACGTAAGACATAAATTATATGAATCATTCTTTATGCAAATGCATTAATTCTAAAAATGCCAAGAGCAATAAAATGGTGTGACACCACATAAATACAAGATCATCACTAAAAAAGAACATATAAATCTCATTTTAAACAAAACAAAATCATGGGTACAAAGGAAAGGAGCTGTAATTTCATGTCTCCCGAAAGAATAAGATTGAAAGTGAGAGCTGATGCTAATTAATTCCAATATTCCAGTCATTGTTTTCATCTTTATGGAAACCAGAGTATAAAAACAGAAACACTATTTTTGCCAGAGTATTGTGTGTAATAGAGTAAGTGTTTTTAGAAGAGCCCCTTTGTCTTCTTTTAGGATTAGAAGTTCTTTCCAGCCACAGCTGCTTCGGGAAGCCCTGTACTGCTCTAATCGGGAGCTGCAGATGACCGAGTGTCTGCCAGGAGCCCCATGATCAAAGCTGCAGAGGCTGCTAGCTTCAGCCTCTTTATATTTATGCTTTTTTTTTCTGGGCCATGGTTTTAAAATGAGTGACATTAATACAGTGAAATAAATCCATTCTGCACGACACTAGATATTTCCATTTGTTGTATAATCATATAAAATGATAATTATACACCTGTACTCCTCATTGCTGATGAATCTTGAGCCATGCTCCTGGGGACATCCAGATGTGCTATAGAGGGGAAAGACAGAACAACATTAGTTTTAAAATAGTCAGGTAGAAAACCACAACAGATTTATGAGTATTGATCTGTAATTTCTTTGTTTTTCATATACTTCCCTTTTATTTTGGGAAGATACATTTCTCAATGTTTACATTATATATATATATATATGAATATATATGCATATATATTTCCATAATACACAAGCAAATGAACAATAAGGCAAACAAAACAATATGAAACAAAATGTCTACATCAATAGTTTCAAGTCCATTTGGCCATCTGCTGCTGGGAATGGGGCCTCCTCTGAAGTGTAGTTAATATACCCAGTGTAACTCCATGGAGTGTTGTGATAACAGGAGCTCCATACCTGGCTTTCAGATATTTCCATATACTGAAAAAAAAAAAAAACAAGCAAGCAAAATAACACATTTTGGGTATTAGTTGAAAAGATGTAGACTAAGTATATGTACTTGAAGTTAATCATTCTGTATTTTATTTGCTTTCAAACATTTTAAGAAATAAATACATTTCCCCAAATAGGAAAAAAAATGTGAAAAGTTGCCAAATGAATGAGATAGACTAGTAAAATTGTAGGAACTAGGTCTTCTTCCAACATGAGTGACTTTTCAGCATTAAAGACCTCTCACAGAATCATGCTACAGTGCAAAATGCAGGACTGAAATACTACCAAATGGATGCTTATCACAGTCCTGCCTCCTTACTGTTTTGAAATTGTTTCATACTTTCAGTCTTAGCATACTTAGTTATTTTTTAAATATGACAATATTTAATACCATATATATGATACTTATTAATAATAATTATCTTGATAATCAATATCAATTTAACATCAATATAATTTTGCAGAGATTACTTTTTCCATGACTTTATTTATATAAAGTTGTAATCTGATTTTTAAAAAAAAAACAAAACAGAAGACAAAATGGAAGCAAATGTATTTGCTATGATATTTATTACAGCTAATGGCCTTTGAAGTATCACCTACATGTGCTTACTTATAATTACCTTAAACAGTATAATGTTCTAGAACTGTATTAGTTATATATTAATGAGTTAATTTCACCCTGACCTTCAGTCCCTGCAGCATTCCAAAGTGTGTTCTGAGTGATCAAAGACATAGTTATGCTCAATTTAATTTTAGTGCAAAGAAGGTTATTAATAGGAATTATGTTAAATTATCACATAAAACTAATAATATTCTATGCATAGTAGTACATGCTAATAAGACTAATAAGCTCACAGACACTATAATTTGTTATATGTTGAAAATTTTTGTTCTAAATATTCTTAAGTAAAGAGCATTAATAATATTCTAAAGATTTGCTTCTGAAACACATTCTTTTACAATGGTGGTTTTAGACTTTTTCATATAAAAATGAATTATTTTTCTCTGGAGTCTCCTAAAACCCCCTTTCCCTATACAGTATATGGTAATTATCCATCGACATTCCCACCTTCCATTCAAGACTATCAGTGTCTACAGGACCAGGAATCCTTTGTCCATGCACAGAGTGTTCTAGCGATGCTGGTCTGTGATCTCTATTATGTGGCGGAACAGAACAAAAGACAGTAATTACAATGCACAGGATCAGCACAGGGGTCAACTAGAATATACCAGAAGGCACAGTATAGAAAGAACACATAACTCTTCTCCTGAGTGAAGTCCTAGAATATTAATTGATGTTGTTACACAGTTCAAAGCTTGTACAAAGATGTGAATTCAAGAAAAGTCTCAGAATTGTAGATTGTGCAAAGTTCAGTGGATCTGGATGGAAAGGCAGAGGAAAACTGATAGGAGCTAAACAAGAAATTAGAATACTGGCGGGGAAGACACTGAGCACAGGCAAGAAGAGGAGTAGAGAACGAAGAGCGGGAGGTTGAGAAGAAGCAAGGGAGAAACGGGTAAAGAAATACTTGGAACCACCGTGAGATGGGCAGCGGCTACATGGGGCTAACCATGGCGACATTGCTGGGGCTGGAGAGTAACTGGCTATAGAGTGAGATGGTGCCTTTTTTATATTTCCTACTACAACTAGTCAGATGAGCTATCATCTGAAACATTAGAATACTGCCAGGCTACTTGTCTGTTGTACCTGTTACCCTTACAGCAGCTCTGTGGACCAGGTCCTCTGCTACTGTGGCGACTGAGCCACAGAATATGATAGTAGTCACCTTGGTACTACAATACTGGGGTAATTAATTGCAAAACTCATTGTGCCAATGACATCCTTAAAGAAAGAATAAAGGTGTAGAAGAATTTTCACAGTGGAATCCCAAAACCACCAAACACCAAAGTAGAACATTCCCTCACCATTGAGATGTCCTATTCCTGTCGACTGGAGGTCACAAATACTGTGTGTGTTAGGTCACAAAGAACTATGTACTGCTTCACCAAATCACCTAACACCCTTGCTATTTTTTTATGGTCACTACGGTTTTGTTCTCCTTTGGCCGGCGAAATTAACCTTGCAAGTATTCTTTTTCAATCTGCTTCAGTAGGTGTTCTGATTTACATTTGAAATATACCTATACTGTTATTGAAGGAAGTGCCCAGGATGAATCGCTATTATAGGCATACTGGTAAGTATGACATGTGTACATCATGTTTGAAATCTCCTGGTAAAGACAATGAGATATACCTAGAGTGGACAAAAGCCCTGAGGTGTGTGTGTGTGCGCGCGCGTGTGTGTGTGTGTGTGTGTGTGTGTGTGTGTGTGTGTGTGTGTGCTGACATCTCTTTTCATCTGCCTTGCCATTTCTACCATTACAAAGCAAGGCATAAATAAAAGTTAAGGCCAGGGAACTAGTTAGCTAACTAACTAGTTAGTTAGATGTTGGCATTAAACAACACAGATGAATTAAATGTAGAATCTTGATAGGGTATTTAAAACTATCACTTTTTTCCTCCTAATATAGTATATTTTTATTGGATATTTTCTTTATTTATATTTCAACTATCATTTTATTAGAATGAATTTCAATGTGCTTTTGATTAAGCTCTAATATTTTTAAAATGAAAGCTCAGAAACACACACAGCATTGGGCTTGCATTTAGTGCAACATCACTGTGGCTGCCAGAACTGGAATAATTTCCGTACATCCCATCTGATCCATCTTAACCAAAAATAAATCAACTTGTCTCCACATGTGTCCAATAACCTCTCCTTAATGTTAGAAGAATTTGGATATTGAGTTGTTTGAACACTTTGATTGTTTAAATGTTTTTACTTATTATTATCATGTGATTATGACCTATGTGTGTTTGAATACAAGTGCATGTGTACCATAGCTCAAGTATGGAGGACAGAGGACATTTTGAGGGAGTTAGTTCTTTTGCCATGGATACAGAAATCAAACTGAGGATGCCAAGCTTTTGTTTGTTTAAAAAGTATATATTTTATTGATTTTTAGTGTACATGTGTGTTTGTGTTTGGGGAATGTATTTATGCTGTATGTGTGATGTGTGTCTGTATGCCTGTGTGTGTGGTGCACATTGAGGGTACCATTTACAGGACAACTTTGAGGACTGGATTCTGTCCTTCTACATGCCTTCTTGCTACCGATATCAAGCTGTTGGGCTTGGTTGGCAAGAGCCATCTGGTTGCTCCTGTTTGAATGCACCTGAAAGTTCAGTATTCTGACTCAGTGTGAATGTAACTTGAAATATTATAGCATTAAAAGAGTAATGTGAGTGGAATTCTTATCCAGAGCAATTTGATTTTTAAAGGCACATTTGTACATGGGAAGTGATGTCAATATCCACATCTCTCCTTAAGTTCTAAAATTCCCAATAGATAACAACAACAAAAAGGATAAAACAAAGGCATCCCGATGGTATATGACTTCAGTTCTGCACTCAGGAAGCTAACACAGGATGATGACACTTTAGAAGGTGATCTATTCAGTGAGTCCAGGCTACTTAGTGAGTTTGGAGTCCAGTTTGGGTTATGCATCAATACTGTCTGACAAATATGCAATGAGTTCCCATCCCAAAAAGGTAATATTAAAGAACTTAAGAAAGAGTTCAATAAGTAAGTTACGTATTTCTTGTCTCCTCTTGATGAAATGTAAATATAAATGTACTGTGACCTAAACTTGAAAAGATTAGATATATGACTGGATATAAATACATGGAATACAGCGTGCGTTATAATGACACTGCAGACATATCTTGATTTTTATTTATTTGATACTGTTCTTTTGAAGAACTCAGGGAATTTTATATTCTTTTATAAGCTTAATTTGCTTCTGAAATTATGTTGTCTTAGCCAGGCAGTGGTGGCGCACGCCTTTAATCCCAGCACTTGGGAGGCAGAGGCAGGTGGATTTCTGAGTTCAAGGCCAGCCTGGTCTACAGAGTGAGTTCCAGGACAGCCAGGGATACACAGAAAAACCCTGCCTCGAAAAAAAAAAAAAAGAAATTATGTTGTCTTTACAACAAGCCTTGGCATGAAATGCAAATTTGTTTATAGAAATTAACTTTTAGGGTAATAAATAATTATAGGCTATTACTATATTTTTCCTAATATTAAAAAAATCTCTACATCTTATCTATATAGCTATATCTAAATACCTACCTTCTATTATTCCCTTAATAAAGCTCATCTTTTGTTAAATGATAAAGTTTTCTTATGATATAATATTGCAATTAAAACCCATACTCAAAAAGATGAAGCAAAATTAGCATCAACTAAAATTGGGGAACAGAAAACATTAGTGTAATAATACTAGAGTTAGCACCACATATGCAGGAATGTGAATAAGTTAAATTAATCCCAGTTTACGATCCCCATGAGAACCATGTGTTAGAAGTGTTAGAAGACTACTCCATCTAGTCCACAAAAGCTACTCTCAGTATTATTTTACTTGGAATGGATATGACAAACACAATTTGTAAAAGAGAAAAACTGACACAGTCATATGACTAATTCTATTGATATCAACTCAATCCAAGCCTAGTCTAGAGTCAACTTGGAGTTTGATTATCCAAGCCAATCTACTTAAAGAGAAAAAATGTACTCAAGTTTGCCTAGAAAGTATGGTACAGATCAGTTGGATGATTAAATTACAGGAAACAAAACAAATGTAGTATACAGATTCATTATGTCTATGTCTCTGTTAGTTTTTTCAAGTGTATGTGTGTGTATGCATGCATTGGTGTGTGTGTGTGTGTGTGTGTGTGTGTATGTATGTATGTCGTAGGTAATATATGTCAGTGTGTGTGCATGTGCAACTATGTGTGTGGAGAAGGAAAACCAGAGATCAACATCTGCTGTTTTCCTTGATTGGTCCCCTTCTGCCCTGATTACTTGATACAAGGTCTCCCACTTAACTGTGAATTCACCAATCTGAGTAGACTGGTTAGCCAGCAAGCTCCATAGATCATTCTTATCTACCTATTCAGCACTTGATTACAGTAGAGAGCTACAAGGCCTGCCTTTTTTACTTGGGTGCTGTATATTTGAACTCAGGTCCTCAGGCTTGTAGACAAACATTTTACTGACTGAACAACTCTTCAGCTTCAAACTTTTTCAACTTAAAAAGTTTTTCTACCTTTAAAAGTCTCTTAGGACAAACAACAATATGAACTACCTAGTACCGTCCGAGTTCCCAGGAAGTAAAACACCAATCAAAGAGTACACATGGTGAGACTAATGGCTCCAGCAGCATATGTATAGCAGAGGATGGCCAAGTCAGTCATCAATGGGAGGAGAGGCCCTTGGCCCTGTGAAGGTTCTATGCCCCAGTGTAGGGTAGTGCCAGGACCAGGAAGCAGGAAAGGTTGGGGTAGTGAGCAGGGGGAGGAGGGGATGGAACAGGGGTTTTTGTTTTCTTTTATTTTATTGGAGGGGAACCTGGGAAAGGAAATATTGCATGACATGTAAATAAAGAAAACATCTAATTAAAAAAATAAGTTCTCCATGCTATGAGAACAACAACAACAACAACGAAAAGTCTCAACAGACATTAAAACTTGCTCATGATCCACAGAATTGTCAAGTTGCCTGAATTAGACAGCGGTATATGCTATGAGGGCAGGCCAATACTTAAGAGATCACACAGAAGCATGACTTTGGGGACAGAGCCTATTACACTAAGCTTTTAATCACAGAATGTAGAGAATTGCATCAGTCATGGTTTTTACATTGGCATCACATAAGACCTTGCTCATTCCAAGACTGCTGGGTCTCACCAGGGAGTGCTTGGTCTTTTCAAACAACATATTTGAGGGCAGTTTAATAAAGAATCTATTTGTGGAGTTGAGGTCAGGGATATGTATAGAAACCAGTGAGGGATGCTGAAGAATTCTGACCACAACAAAAAGCCATCACCATTTCTAGGCTAAGCAGAGTACAGGTAAGGAGTTTATAGCTGAAGGAGAGGGAGATTGAAAGGGTACTGTGGCTTTAGTAGGTAGGGAACCACATCCATGTCCTTCCTATTGCTTTGGGAGAAAAAGAGCATGCAGACCATTACTCTACTCAACATTCTGTGTCCTTCAATAATCTGTATACGTTTCCCATTGGCTGAAACCAATTCCAAAGCCCTACAACAAGAGACCATTAACACAAGTCCCTACAACTTAGCCTCCTGGAACACAAAGGGAGTTGGAGAAAGTGGAGTCTAAATTAGGTTGGACACACAGATGATAGCTAGATCACCTGCCCTGCTAAAGTTAATTACAGTGTGGTGCTGAACCAGGCCAGAGCCTACAACAAAGGAAGTGAATGTGATAATATGATTGTCTTGGATTAAAATATTGCAATTTTGATCCTAGTGGGTTTTTTTTTGCAGCCATTCTCTTTTGAAAATATGGAATACTGTAATGCCATCTTGATTTATCACATTTTTGAATTTCCCACTCTTCAAAATTTTACCTTCTACCCACATTATTCATTGAGAATGCCCTAGATTTTGCATTCTGACATTACACTGTAACTTTCTGCATATTTTGTTATGTTTGCTTCCTTCATAAATTCATTGAGAAGTACTGTTCTTAAACCTAACAGGAAAAACATGCACTGATTTTATACATACAAAATACAAATAGATTTTTATTCATTGAAACAATCAAGAGAATGTATATTGTTTTCTCTATCAGAAGGCCTTTTGTGTTTGACTGTCTTAGAATTCATCTTATATTTAAATGAATGCTACTGTAACTAAATGACTGGTGGTAGCTTGTTCCTGGATTGCCCAACTGACCTATCATTTTATCTGATGCCTATCAGATTAGTATCATCTGTCCGATCATTCTATTGAACTGAAAGTTGTATGAGAACACAAGAGAAGTTTTTATCTTTGTCGTCTTTATTGCTATTACTTCAGCAACCTGCAAATATTAAATCGACAAACATTGGTTGAATGAAATGAATGAATTGAACAGGGTTCATGTAGCATAAGAATTATTGATTTCAGATTATGCATTTCCAGTCAACAAGTTTGAATGAAAACTAGGGTCACAACCTCAATGATGCCATGAAGAATTTTGCATTATGAGACAAATTAAAAGCAGAAGATTCAACTTCAAAATAGTGAAAGTTCTGTCACAGTGGCCTGATGAACATCTCTGCCAGAGGATCCCACTTCTTTACAACTGATTTCTACTGTCATGAGCATTCTGCAAACAACAGAATCAAGATATTGCTTGGGTATGAGAGAAGTAAGCATGAGTTAGAGGTTAATGAATGTTATAGTTAATTTTTCATTATTTATGAGTAGTTTTTTAAAATAATAATCTGTTTTAATTGCATTTGTAAGGTTACACCCATATAAATTCAAGCAATATGTCTTACAAAGAATTATTTTGACATCCAAAATACAACTGTGATTTATCTAGTATATGCTAAACTAAACGTGGATGTGTCTTACTTAGGCTTACTGGTATATATATAATACACACACACACATATATATGTGTGTATATTATATATGTATATACATATGTATATAGTTACTAACAAATAGTAATTATATTTACTCCATGTTACTATAGTAACATATATAATTACTAACAAATAAAAATATTTCAACATTGTATGATTTTGCAATGACTGGTTGGAGTCTTATGAGAATGGATGACTTGTAAGTTTTCAATTGAAATTATTTTCCTTTTTGGCAATTCTTATAGTGAGATTATTTAGGTAAAAATTAGTTCTGATTACCACTAGAGAAGGTAACAAAAATTAATCTGAAGTCTTTGATAAACTCTTATCTTAATTTAGACTATCACCAAATTTACCCCATAGAAACATAAAATGATAGAGCTTACTTCTGTACATATATTCTGTACTTCTCACATTTAGTGTGACCTTTGTCATTTATAGTAACAGGTGTTAAGTGAGCTTTGTCTAATACAGTTAGCAAATACAAATCCAGAATTTTATGACATTATTTCTTTATCCGGACCATTAAACTCAACCCCAGCCTATACAATCCTCCCTGGGTCTGACCAATGCACATTGAAAGGGGTCTCCTCTTATCATCCAATGTCTAGAACACTGCTTATCAAACATGTACTTTAAAATTCTCAATTGGGGTAGGAAGATGGCACAACCAAAAACCCAAGTTCTAGCCCCAGATCCCATATAAAAAAGTCCAAATGTTATCTGAAGAGACTGTTCAGTGGTTAACATCAGTGTCTAATATTGCAGAAGAATTGAGTTTGATCCCCAGCACCTACATGGTGGTTTACAATCCTTCCTAATTCCATTTCCATGGGAGCTGTGACAGAAAAGTTGCTCTTAACCAATGTGATGGTTAATCTTGAGTACTAACTTGATAAGATGAGAATCTCCATGGAAATGCATCTCAGTATCTCTGTGAGGGTCTTTCTATAATAGGTTAATTGAGGATGAAAGACCCACCCTAAGTATGGGTACATGACCCATGGACTGGGTCTCAGATGAGTATGAGGGAGAAACAGAGCTGAGCACCAGCATCATCTCCTGCTTGCTAGCTGTAATTGCCATGTGAACAGATACCCCAAGCTGCTGTCTCCATGATTTCTCCACCAGAAAACACTATGCTCTAGAACTGTATTTGAGAATAGGCTCTTCCTTCCTTCCTTCCTTCCTTCCTTCCTTCCTTCCTTCCTTCCTTTCTTCCTTCTTTCCTTCTTTCTTTCCTTCCCTCCTTCCTTCCTTGTTTCCTTTTTTCAGAGCAGCGTTTCACAGCAACAAGATGAGTAATTTGTGTGATAGAATAACATTTTGATTTTACAAAATAAAATAAGCCCCAGGGATCGATGATAGTGATGGTTACACAGGACTGTAGACTTATTGTCATTTTTAAGATGGCTAAAAGGTACATTTGTGTGTATATATATGTCTATATATAGACACACATATATATATACATATGTATACGTACATATATATATATTTACATAAATATATAAAATTTCACTGCAATTTTAAAACTTGATAAATGAAAAGGAAACATGAAGGAGACCATTCACTGGGCATCTATGATGCCCAATGCAATGAAGAATTCTTGATGATGTCACTAAAATTGACAACATGAAGTTTGGCTTCTTATATTTTCTAAGCATTGGAAAGCACTGAAGTTTAAAAGGTCAAAATACTTTTATTATTTTGAATGTCACATACTGTTTATTACCCTTTGCTGAGTATGTTCATAATGAATGTGACATTAATCGAGATGAGCTCATATTTGACAGCTAGAATTTTTTCACATTGTATCATTTGAGGGCATTTATAAGGCACTAACAGTGAAACAACATTTGACTTGAACTAATGAGCTTACAGTTGAATTTTGTGATTGCGAGTGGTTAATAAATGATGTGTGTGTGGTGTATGGCAGAGTCTTATTGTAATAATTTTTTTTTTGGTGAGAGAGGAATTAAATAGACTCTATACTGTAAACTTCTGATCCTAATGTGATTTTGATATTATTGATGATGATGATATGATGGTGAGGAGAATGATGATGGTAGTGGTGGTGATGGTGTATGTATTTCTGAACTTTGAGTACAGGTGTCTGTGTGTGTGTGTGTGTGTGTGTGTATGTGTGTGTGTGTGTGTGTGTGTGTGTGTGTGTATCTGTGAGTGCCCACAGACTACAGACGATGGTATCAGTTTCCTTGGGGCTGTAGTTAAGAGCAGTGGTAAGCCCCCTGAAATTGATACTGAGAAATAAACTTGGGTGGTCTGCAAGAACAGTAAACACACTTAAACATAAAATCATCTCTCCAGCCCCACAATTTAATTTTCATTGTCTAAGGTGGATATGTCACACTCCACAAAAATATTTGGCTATAATACTTTTTGTATCATAGAGTTTCACAAGATTACTTAATCTAAGGAATTGTTGGAAATTCTGGAAAACAATGTTATGAAATTGGAGTAAAAGTACTTACTGTTTTTGTACTGTTGAAAATTTCCATTTGATTTTGGAAAGTAATTATCAGAAAACGAGCTTATGTGATATATCATTTTAATCTGCATTTCTTGCTTTATAGTTTTAGGGAGTGACTCACTACTTGCTGTTTTCTTTATATTCATTTTTCATGGGGAAATTATGTTAGACGAAAAGTAAATTCAAGGGATCTTATTCAAGTTCAGAATGAGTCCTAAAGTAGCCGAGAAAGACTTGCAGGGTCAACAGCTCAGCTGACTCATTTGAACAACTAATGAATGCACAGTGCCACGGTGCTTCAAGAAGATCTGCAAGGCAGACAAGCATCTTTAGAGGAAGGACACAGTGGTAGGCTAGCAGAAGTTGCTACCGATCAATCGGGAGTAATCTCTGAAGCTGATCCTCCTACCTGATACAACTACATAAGACCTCAGCACGGCTATCCAAAGGCCACTCAATGCTTGAGACAAACCGAAAAGGCGACACATGCTAAGTGGGGGTTATGAGCTGAGTAAGAACTAAAGGCTTTAAAAAGTAGGGCTGGAGAGATGGCTCAGTAATTAAAAGCAGTGCTGACCTTCCATCGGACTTGGGTTCAGTTCCCAATATTCGCATGGTAGCTTACAACTGTCTATAACTAGTTCCTGGAGACCCAGGACCATCTTCTAAGCCACACAAGTACCAAGAACACTCAAAATGCCCTTACATACATGCAGGCAAAACACTCATACACATAAAGTAAATATTTTTTTTAAACTCATCATTTTGAAATATTGCTTAGCTTTATTCTACATAGTAGTTTACTATTTCTCACTCAGATTTGATGTGCAACAAAAAGTATACACCATAACACAACTCCTGTTGATCAGATCAGTAGTAGGACCCAGGAAAGCTCCAAAACACTTTCCAAAACCCAATTTTAACCAAAAGAAGCTCATGGTCACTGCTGCTCTGGTCCTTTACAGCCTTATGAACTCCAACAAAACCATTATACCTGGTTAGAGTATCAGAAGCGCCAAGTGATACTGAGAACTGTAACTCTTTCAGCTCTCAAGTGTTATCCACACCACCTGACTAAAAATGGCTCTCATAGACTCATATATTTGAATGCTAAGGAGTGGTACTAGAAGATATGGCCTTGTTGATAGAAGTGTATCACTGGGGGACAGCTTTGAGTTTCAAATGCTCAAGCCAGGCTCAGTGTTCCTCTGTCTTCCTGCTACCTACTGATTTGGATGTAGAACTCTCAGCTCCCTCTCCAGCACTATGTAGGCCTGTGTGCCCATGCTCTGCATCCTGATGACAATGGAACAAATCTCTGAAATGTAAGCCAGCCCCAGTTAAATGTTTTCCTCTATAAGAGTTATCATGGCCATGGCGTTTCTCCATAACAATAGAATATTGATTAATCACGTGGCTCATACCCAAGTGAATTGGGCTAGGAAATTTTGCCTCATCTACCATATTTACCTTACCTCTTGCTTATCAACTGCAGCTTCTTCAAGCATCTCAGCATCTCTGCAGGGAAAGCCTTTGAACAAGCAGCAAGAAGTAGAAAAAAAACATTTGATGAGTTTGCCAAAGGCTTTTTTTTTTCTTTTGTTTTTCTTTGAAGACAGGGTATCTCTATGCAGCCCTGGCCATCCTGGAACTTGCTTTGTAGACTGAGCTGGTTTCATACTCCAAGAATCACCTGCCTATGCCTCCAGAATGCTGTGACTAAAGGTGTGTGCCACCACTGCTATGCTGAAGCACGGGTTTTACACTACTGGAATAAGCAAACTTATTTCCCATGGACAAAACTGCATTAACTTGTAATGATTCTTAATTTGATTAATAAAGAGGTGTTTGACCCTAGTTATGATGTTTTAAATCTCAAAATTCAAGACTGAAATTTCTTTTGACTCAACCTAATATTTCTGCATTAGTATTAGTTTCTGATCGATGCTGTCATGAATCATCAAAAATCCATGTGCTTTAAACAATATGAACTAACTTTCCTATCATTCTGGAGGCCAGAATTCAGAACCAGTTTCATGGAACTAAGCTCAGTGAGTCAGGGATGCTTCTTCTGGGATCTTTAAAGGACAAACTTTCTCCTTGTTGCCTTTACCACACAAACCTCTTTTGTCTTCAGACAATTTCTCCCTTTCTTTATCTTAAAGTCAGTAGGGATTCTAGAAGAATTATATTTGATTCTGTTGTACTAACTACACAGTATTTTTCTTTTAATATACGTATTTTCTTAATGTCTATTCTGTGTATTGCATCCATCCATACAATGTAAGGTGCTTATCTGAATAACACATAATTGCTGCAAAGAAATAAGTAATCCTTCACATTTAGATGTGGAACTAATTCCAGCCATGTACATTTCAGAGAAGAATATAAACAGCCTGAAATAGATTATTAAAGTTCATTAAGGTTGGCTTATGAACTCAAAGAATTTGCAGATTTGGGACCAATTGATGCATGGTCCATGATGCAGACAAACAATTCAAAAACAAAACAAAAATAAAAAGAGAGAACAACTGAAATGTTACAAGATGAATGCTCTGCATATATATAAACATTATGGTTAAATGGACGTGTTTGGTTTTTGAAGTATAACTAAGAGCCAAGTTTGTTAGTGAATATAATATTTGTAAGAGGAGTGAATGAAAGACTGAAAAAGGAGACTGAGACCAGATGACATTTATTTCTTAGCATTTTGTATAATTTAATTTGTCATAACCTGATAGGTGTTTTTAATTATCTTCTTTATAGCTAAAGCTACAGGTTACTAATATACAACAGAAAGTAATTAAATATACATTTTAGGTATAACTTTTTACACAAAAAGTTTTTTACATAAAAAGTACATTTTATTTCCTGTATCTAATTTTACAATAAACAATATTATAAACAATACTATATAAGCAAAACAATAATATATAAGCAAAAGTTTTGTAAGTTTAAAGAAAAACAAAAACCAAGACAGAATTATGAGGGAAAAAGGCTCCAAAAATACCATTGAGTTTCCTTTGTTTTGATCATCCATAGGTGGGATGTGTGTGCACACCTAAGTGTGGCTTGTGTACCCGGTAGCACTTAACTGGAGAAAACTCCTTCTTTCATTTGAGAGTGGTTAAGAATTAGTGCTGCCTAGTCAGTCATCAATGGAAGGAGAAGCCCTTGGTCCTATGAAGGTTTTATGCCCCAATGTAGAGGAATGCCAAGGCTAGGAAGTGGGAGAGGGTGAGGTGGTGAGCAGGGGACAGGGTAGGGAACAGTTTTGTTTTGTTTTGTTTTTTAAGAAGGGAAACCAGGAAAGGAGATATCATTTTAAATGCCAATAAAGAAAATTTCTAATTAAAAAAAGAATCAGTGTTAATTTCATGGTTAGGGTTAGGGTGTCGATCCATTTTGCATCTCAGTGCTGAGCCCCATCTGCTCCTTTCTACTGTAGGAAGAAGCTTCTCAGGTGATGGCTGATTCTTGTGTAGTATAGGCTTATCTTTTTTTTTTTTTTTTAAAAAACAATCCTACTTTTAATAAAAGTTTTCAAATGTTTCAACTCCCCCTTCCAGCCCGCCATCCAAAAGTTGGAGAGAAAAGATGATAAATAGGACAAGGAGATGTGGATCTGTTTAGAAATAGTTCTTTGAGGCAATTCCAATCTCCATTTGTTTCCCCAGTTATTTGGTGTTTCCATTTAGATTGTTTTCAGTATATGTTAGAAGCTTCTACCATATAGGAGGTTTCCCTAAGATCCTTCAAATGGTCCTCAGATTTAGTTATTCTTCCAGATATTCATCTTCGCCTAACACCCCTCTCTTTTTTTGTTTAATCCTTTTGGTCAAGTCCATATCCCTGTGATCCTCAGTTCATCCACAACCATATATCCTACTATTCTTTTCTTGGAACAAGCTTTCCTTATCTCCACTTCCTTATTCTACACCTAATCTCTGTGGTCTATGAATTGCATCCTGTTTATCAGAGACTTAATAACTAATATCCAAGTATAAATGAATCCATGTCATAGTTGTCCTTATGGGTCTGAGTTCCCCCATGCATTTTTTTTCCTACTTCCATCCACTTACCTGTGAATTTTATATTTCATTTTTAACAACTGAATAATGTTTCATTATACAAATACAGACAGGTGGATTTCTGATTTCAAGGCCAGCCTGATCTACAGAGTGAGTTCCAGGACAGCCAGGGCTATACAAAGAAACCTTGTCTTGAAAAACCAAAAACAAAAAACAAACAAATAAAAAACCCACCACTTTTTCCTTATTCATTCATCCATAGACAAATATTTTAGTCTGTTTTCAGTTTCTGTCTATTCTGAATAGAGCAGTAATTAACATGGATGAATAGTCTGTTTTAGGCTGTAGGGTACTTGGGGGTATATAATCTAGTGGCATAGTTGTGTCTTCAGGTAGATCTATTCCCAGTTTCCTGGGGAAATGCCACACAGATTTCTATAATGATTCTACAAATTTGTACTCCCATTAGCAATGGATGAATACTCCCTTTATACCCTAATCTCTCTAGCATGAATTGTCATTTGTTTTATTGTTCTTGGCCATTCTGACACATATAAAATAAAATCTCTAAGTAGTTTTGAATTGCATTCCCCTGTTAACTAAGGAGGTTGACCACTTCATTAAGTGCTTCTCAGCCAGTTGTGTTTTATCTTTTGAGAACTCTTTCTGTAGATCCATGAAACATTTTTAAGTTGGGTTGTTTGTTTGTTTGTTTTCAGTCTTTTTTTTTTGGTTCTTTATATATTCTAGATATTATCTCTCTATGGAATATATAGTTGTTAAAAATCTTTTTTTGTCCTTATTCTACTGCTTTGTCCAAATGATGGTGTCCTTTGCCACACAAAATTTCAGTTGCAAGAGTCTCACTTATTGTGTTCTTAGTGTATATGCTATTGGTGCCTTTTTGAGATTTTTTTTTATCAAGTTCAAGACTATTTCTCACTTCTATCTGATTCAGTGTTTCTGAATTTATGTTGAGGTACTTAGTACTTTTTGAATAAAGTTTTGTAAAGGGTGGTAAGTCAGAATCTGTATTCTTCTACATGCAGCCATCTATTTTACCCAGCAGTATTTGTTGGAGATACCTTTTTCCAAAGCTATATCTGGCTTTTTTATAAAAAAATCAAGTGTCTATAGTGGTGTAGAATTATGTCTGGATCTTCAGTTCAATTCCATTGATGAGTATGTGTCTGTTTTTATAGCAGTACAATAGATTTTTTTTTTTTTTTTTGCTATATCTCTATAGTACAATTTGAGATCAGGAATGGTGTAATGAGAAGCCTGTAACTATGGGAAGTAGAGTCTTATTGCTTGAGGAGTTGAGCATCAAATGTTCACAGGGAAAGCAGCCAAGCCACAGAGAGCTTTAAAGAGCCAGTGCAGACAGACAGTAAGGTAGAATTGTTGGGAGACTGTATTAGTTTGCTAGGGCTACTCTAAGAAAATAGCCAAAACTAATAAATGGTGTAATTTTACAGTCAAACTTGTAGGGAACAGAATTCTAGTATAAGCTTGGTATTGCAGAGCCACCCTTCTGCCTTCTTATGGTTCTTTGGACTTTTATCACTCTGGACTTCACTCTGCGTTCTATGGGTGTCTGTGTATCTGTGTATGCCTTAACTTCCCCTTTTACAAAGCCATAATCATATTGGCTGCAAACCTAGCCTAATAATATCATCTTTCCATAGTACGAGACAGCATAGATGTCACCACTAATGAGAAACATGACATTAATCTCCTGGCACCCCGAACTTGGATGCACTAGCTAGCTTTCAGGACAATCAACAGTTTCTATGACATACAATTGACCTAACGTATGATATTTTGTTTCAACAGCAAGAATGGACTGAGACAGGAGTTATTTCCAAACAAGGACATGTTCCCATGGGCTAGAGGTTAAGACTGAGGAAAGAAAAGCACACCTCAGCTAACCATAAACAGAAAAATGGAAAGTGAAGCATTTCAGGCTTTGTGAAGATGGTTTTGGCCCAATTGCAGGACTGAGGAATCTGTAGTACTGTTGAAAAAAATAATGGTGTGAAGGGAAATTGCACCAAATACATTGTGGATCTTACATGCCCACAGCATTTATTTATAATAAATCATCTTAAAATTTCAAAGTGAGCACTACAACTGCTCATTAATGTAGGCTAAGATGCATTGGAACTGCACATGTGCTGAGAAGCCCAGTCTCTCATCCATGTGCCTCAGGATTCGTTTTCTACTGATGATCAGAAAAATGGAATTTCTCAGCACTATCTTCACAACACAGAGGTTTGCATTTCTATTCAACTGAATACGCTTTTTTTTTTTTTTTTAAAGAAACAAGATAAACATTACATAATTTGTTCTCTCTTTCTCTACAGACTCCATGTTTTGGACTAAACTCTGGGAAAGTAAAGAATTTCAACTTTATTTTAACTTAACCAAATGCAAATTCTTTTTTCTTTTTCAAATGTAAGTAAATTGCGATCATACGCTGGTAGATATTTTAAGAACCACACAGCACTTACATCTTCCTCAAAAGGCTTGTCCTGCATAGGATCTTTGATACATGTGTTCTTGCTACACTGACTTTCAAACTGAGTGCTCTGAGAAGACTTCAAAATGACAAATTAAAAGTTTAAATAAATTCATTTAAGGACGAGCAGGGGTCAAAATATTTGTATGCCAGTTCTTAGAACTGAGAGATTTTCATTTATGTTAATGTGGGTAGAAATAACATTTCATTGCTGAAACTGTTTCTGGAAAATAAAAATTAAAATGAGATGTCACGTATAGTATTAGGGAAACTTGTGGCATGCCTGTATATTAAAATTCAGCATAATATGTGCAGTTGGTCTTTTTGTCTCTAAAGAGTGTTTGCGGTTCGGCTTGAAAAATGAGATGTCGCTTCCTCTACTCATCCCCTTCTTTTTGCCTCCAATTTCCATTTTTTTCATTCTGAAACTGCCCAAGGTCACTCCCTAGCCAGTCAGCCAGCAGTAGAGAATCAAAGTAGCCATTTTACAAGGCTTAACTTGTAATTAGCAAACAGTTTTTGGGGTCTGTGTTTCCCTCGCATATGCATCTCAGAAAAATGAACTGACTCCCAGGTATACATCTGTGTTCTAGAAATTAGTGTTCATGAATAATTGCCTTCTATTTAGATTGATTTGACAAGATTCTTATCACCCTCATAAATTAGAACTAGGATATTGCATCTTGTTATTCTAAAGTAAAGAACAAAACTCATATCTCTCATGACACAGGCTTCACTGAGAGCTAGAAATTCTCAAATTCCTACTTCAAATGAAAGAGTCTGGTGGAGGTCTAGATGAAAAATTCTAAGAAATTATAAATAATATTTGTGCCAAATCAAGTTTTGTTGTGTTATTGTATTTGAGTGAGTGACATTTTATTACAATCTAAGATAGCTTTCAAATCCTAAATGAAAATATTTCTTGTGTATGCACTTATGAGACCTCCCTCTCTTTCAATCCCTTTAGCAAATTCTGTAGGGACTAAAAATGCAAGTTTGCCTACTTTGTAATTTCATCTGTGTCCACGTCCAGTCTACCACTCTTAAATGCTTCCAGCTTTCCTGAGAAGGTGATAACAAGGCTTCGTTGACAGTTAGTACAGACTCATCCCTCTGCTGGGAAACCATCTCAACCTGGGGCCTCCTAATGGTGCATCAATAATCTTTGTGTCACAGGTGAAGACTAGTAAAATTAGCGTTAATGCAGGCAAGTCTCCCCAGACTTCCTGCATTAATTTATGGGAGGAAGTGGTGACTCCGTCTTCACTCTGTTCTTCTGTTTTAAGGCTTACTTTATTCCTTGAAGACATTATTCATTTCCATGGATTTCATATCAGCCTCTTTATGACTGGCTTCTATCTCACTCATGGGCAAGGCCTAAATGATCTGACCCCAATTTAACATTCAAGTCTCATATCCTCCCCAATTGTGATTTGCTAGCATTGACTTACCCACATTGCATGGAAATTGTGTCTTGTATAGTGCTGCTCTACGAATCCTGGAGGTTATAGCCCAAGCTAGGCTAATGTTTTGTAGTCCCAGAATCCAGCACAGTGATTAGGACAAAGTAATAACCCAGTATGCACTGAGTGAGTGAATGAATGGACTCATGGGCAAAAGTGTACTATCTCAGGCTTTATGAGTGTCATGAGCTTCCTCCTCTGTAAATAGTAGACCATGCTTTTCACTGTGGCACATGTGACATAATCTACTTCACATTTTCCTATCTGTAAATTGTCTCCTCAGTGAGCCTTTATGCCATTGTATTAGTAATCTCCAGAAAAACAGAACCAACAGCGTATACAGAAATATGTAAAATAAAGTCCATATTGGTCATGGACAGTGAGTCCCAGAGATACCATGTGTACTGTGGCGGTGCAAAAAAACCTTGAAAGTCTGAAAGCTGCGCACTTCTGCTTTTCATAATATTCTCATAATGTAAGCAAGAAAGAGAAAAGAAAATTAACATCTTCACTTAGTAGACCTGATTTGGTTTCGATAATGCCTAGTCACTACTAATATATGAAAACTCTTTCAGAGACCACGCTAAAAAAAGGAAAAAAGGTGCTTTATCAACTACATGCCTATCTACAACTGTTATGTAGTGGTTTCCTCAAGGTTAATGCCACTGACCGGGTTTGTTACAGGGACCCTGATTTCCTCAGGATGAGAGTTCTGGTCAGGTGGGCAACAAGTCAGCAGATGACAGACAGAGTCAACACAAGAGTGTGCTGAATCTGAATGTATTTGTACAAGGTAAAATTCAGGCTTAAATAGCATACTGAAAGCAGGGCAGATGACAAGAGTGACATAGGCCAGCAAGGGTTACAACAAGGTCAGTAGGATCAGAGGGCAAGACTGAAGTCATGTAGGCAAATGACTACCACATCAAGGTCATTAGGATAAGGTATCCAGATGTGAAGCTGGCAGAAGAGCAGCCGTGCCCTTCCTGCTGGGGCTATTTTGGCATTCCTATGCTAATTCTCTGGGTCTTGCTGGAGGCAAGCACCAGGAAGTTGTGATCTAACAGTTCTAGCTGATGTCCTTGAGTGAGAGAAGCCCTTCGATTACTCTCTAGTTTGTAAAACAGTTCTGTCTTCTGTGAGACTGCCCTAAGAAGTGTGCTTGACCTCTGCTGCTAACTCTGAGGACAACCTGTCTGATAAGGCAGATTCCTAGAGAGAAATTCCAAGCTAAGGACAGCTGGAATTGAATTAGGATATTTTGGAACGTTGTGGTGATCAGGAGACAATGCCTAATCTTAAGTTTAGCCATTAACGAATTATTACCTTTTATGCCTAAATAAGAGGGTGTGTTGATGATTGGAAAGACTAATCTGGAACACGTCTGAGTTAGGAGATACCAGAGACTGTTTGAATATCCAGGAGGCATGGAACTCCTTTTGGAGTCATTACGCCTCTTACCCTTAATTAGGCTTTTACCCCCGATATTGCAGATTTAACTGGAGTAGATGAGTGGGCGTGGCAGGTTAAAATAGTCTATCGTGTAGGGAAGCTTCTTAAGCCAGCAGATAAACAACATAAAATAGCTTTAGGAAGTCCCTGAAACTGACAAGATTCACTAGGCCCCTCCCTGCCAGAGTAGGCAATAAAGACTGCCAAGTCACTCTCAGAGAAGCCACATTGCAAGGAAGACTGACACAAGATTAGCTCCCTATAAGATGCAAAAAACAGCTGAGATTTGTAGAAGAGGTTTAGACCAACTTAGACTCTGGGAAGTGACACTCTCCAACTTGTTGAGCTACCTGCAGATTTTCCAGTGGGATCCAGGGTCTCAGGTTTTATGACCTATGATAAAATGGTGGGATGGGCTTTGGTGATGCAGTTGTCTGTGAGTCATTTCTGTTCCTGTAAATAACTCCTCCCTCATACTACAGCAAGTAACCCCAATAAAACTCACTCATTCACCAGGTTGAACTTTAGTGGTATCTGTATTTTGGTTTGTTATAGCCTGCCCATCTGGGTTGAGCAGATGTGTGTTATCCAGCAAAGCTAACCTAGAAGATCTGTTATTAAATTACTGGGGTCTTGGAGCTTACACTGTTCTAGCTGACAAGAATGCAGTTCTGGATTGATAAGGATTCTTCTAAAAAAAAAAAAATCAAGATTTTCTTTCATAGAGAAACTACTGTCAATAAATCCCAATTGTCATTTATGGATCCTCCAAAGCACAGTCTGTTATCAATGAACCCAGTGAATATACTTTATTTTAAAACTACAATAGGAGGAATTTTCTAACATTTGCCTAAATAAAGTTATGGATAAAGAATCTAAACTTAGGTAATATTGTAGTAAAGTTTCTCTACTTTATGAGGATCAAATATATAAAAGTTCAGGAGAAGAAAAATATTTTATTTCAATTATCTATATTGATAATAAAGGGAGTGATTTCGTTTTTGTTTTATTTTGTTTGTTTGTTTGTTTGTTTGTTTTTCAAGACAGGGTTTCTTGGTGTAGCCCTGGCTGTCCTGGAATTCACTCTGTAGACCAGGCTGGCCTCAAACTCAGAAATCTGCCTGCCTCTGCCTCCCAAGTGCCGGGTTCAAAGGCATGTGCCACCACTGCTAGGTGAGGGAGTGATTTTTTTTAACCTTGAAATATACTAAGAATTCACTTTAGTATACTTTATTTAATTGATCAGATTAAATTAGATATATAATTACATTTTTAAAATTTGTTGCAATTAGTGGAAATTTAAATGAAGTAGTTAAGGATTTTGTTTTATTATCACTTATAATTAATCTTTGCATGCAGAAGCACTCCATTATTTCATGATTACTTTGTTTGATGGTGAGCACAATGAAGAAAATAACCCTAAGTAAATAAAGGAT
Source organism: Montemys delectorum (assembly GCA_019843815.1). Lineage (NCBI taxonomy): Eukaryota > Metazoa > Chordata > Mammalia > Rodentia > Muridae > Montemys > Montemys delectorum. The sequence continues at coordinate 24,086 of JADRCD010238842.1, forward strand.
AATGCATCCTAAATTTCCTGACTTAGGCACTGGTAATATTTAGAACAGAACACAGATGGTATCTTTTTAGGAGAGAACCTCTTCTGGAAGATTTAAATAGTGTTGATATTAATGTCTTGAAATTTTTAGGATATAACTTTTTTGGTAATTTTGGATTAGTTATTCATGGAATGATTATTCTAAATGTAACATAATCCCAAATTCAAGAGCCAGAATAAAAATAGGATTGGTATTATGATTCTCTGTGGCATGACTCCACTAACAATTTCAGACCACACAGCTTTGACCTGTTTCTCTACCTGGATTACATATAGACAGACACGGCACTGTGTTTACTATAACTTTAAGTTTTATCTATAGAGAACAATAGAAATCTCTGCCTACTCTCCTGTTATAAAGGAACATATCTCACACAGCTGCCTCCGTCTCTCCTAGGATGCTATGTGGGTGACAGATGAACAAAACAAGGTCACTGGAGTGGTAGGATTAACTTCCTCATCCTGGGACCAGAAAAGAGCCTTGTTAACTGTTTTGAATATAAGTGTATGATGCTATCAGTATATCCCTATTACAATTGTTTTTAATGAAATGAAGCTATGTATCCAAAGAAGATGAAGCAGTTCTTCAGTAAAGCCATCTAAAAGTAGTTATGTTTTTAATGTATTGGAACATCCCACCTCGCCAACTCCAGGAATGTCTCATCAAATAGTATAAATGAGTTAACCACCAGAATAACTTTGCTTTGCAGTTTTTGCGGTACTTTTGCTGGGATGGGTTATGAACTAACAGAAAACTTGAAAATAATGCATTAAGTAAATGAGATGGTTCTATTAATATTCCTCATGTAAAAGTAATGGAATGGAGGGTGGATCTCTGTAGGAAGGGGAAATAGAATAATTAAGGATAGATGAGGAAGGGGACAGGAGCAAGATCAACTGGGAGGAAGAGGGAAAAGGAAGGTGAGAGAATACGGGAAGGGACAGCTAAGGGTCATTTAAGGGGCTGTATGAAAAACTAATAAGAGCATATTACTATGCTAGTACAACTACTAGTAGTAGTATTTAGTAGTAGTAGTAATTAGTAGTAGAAAATACTAATGCAGTAGAAATTCCTAAAATATACACATGTAAGAAGGTGATCTGAAAGGAATTATTACATAATGTGGTAGACAGAGCCTCAACTGGACATCTTTCATGAATTGAAGCTTCCAGTTCCAGGTATAAAGGTTACATCTAATCAAGTTGTTGGCCAAAGGGGTCCATGAAAATCCACAAACAACCCAGGCTACTATCAAGGCTATTGGTTGCTCTTTACACACTGATAAGTCTCTATTGCTCAAGACAACACTGACACACCTCATTGAACATTAACTGAACCTGTTTCCTGCCTAAAGCCTTCAACCCTATTGACTGGTGTTCATAGTACTTGAAGCTACTCTACATACTACCAAAGGAGAAACACCAGCCCAACTACAAAGTTTTCAATCTATCATGATGACATGCCTGCAAGATGTGCTTGTGCAATAGTGGCACAAGCTTGTGAGACTAGTATCTGATTGGATTTCAGGCCTCCTCTATGAAATGCAACCCATCCCTGACACTACTTGGATGTCCAAGAACTGAAAAACAGATAGGCCGGGGACACATGGAAAACCAAACTACTAATGTTCTGCTAAAAGAACATAGCCATAAAATGTCTCCTAAAGTCATTACGCTATACTAACCAATCAGTGTTTGCTCAGCCACCATCAGAGAAGCGTCTTTCTGTTGCAGGTGAGAACAACAAATACAGAGACCCATTGCTAGGCAAAGTGAAGAGAGACTAGGAAACCTTGCAATGCTGAATCCTAAATCGAATGCCTCCCCGAAATCCCTCACCTCAAGCCTCAGGGAACCTTGCAGAAAAGGAGGCAGAGAAATTGTAAGAGCCAGAGGGGATAGAGAATACTAAGAAGGCAAGTCCCTAAACAGAGCAGGACCAACACATGAAAACTCGCTGAGATTGTAACAACATGCATGAGGCCTGGATGAGTGTGCACCAGACAGGGTCCCAGTGCTGAGAGAAGTGGACGCAAGACCCCAACCTGAACCAAGAAGCTGTTTCCAATTGATAATGAACTGAAATGAAAATTCAGTCATTTGTCAGCAATGGGGTTACAAATCACAGCAGGAAATGCCCAACACAATATGAGTTCAGTGGCATTTTTTGGGAGGTTATCTTCTAAGGTTTCGACAGGGATTTTGTTTTGTTTTGTGTTGTGCACATTTCATGTATGCCTTCTGAATGTACATCATGGCTTTTGGTTTTGTTGTCAAGGGAATCCTGTGTATTTCTCAGGCCACATGGCCATCTCGTGCTTTTACTTTAGATCCTTTCTTCTGTTTGTTTTTTGTCCAATTATAATTTTTTGTTTTGTTTATTATTTATTTTATTGTCATTAACTTCGATGCCTGTTTATCCTCATTATTGTCTAAGAGGAGACAGAAAGGGTGTGGATCCTGACAGGAAGGGAAATAAGTGGAATCTTAGAGAAACTGGGAGAGAGGAAACTAATCAGAATATAGGGTTTATAAAACATTTTCAATGAAAGAGAGAAAAATAACTGGGAATAAAAAGAATCAAAGACTTTCTTGTGGGTAGAGAATGAAATTAGATATTTAAGAATGATGTTAAAGACACATAATCTGTCCATTTTCCATCCTAATCTTGGGTTTTGGCTTTCTTCCTCATGACCCCCTTTGTAATTGGACATATATATCATAGTTGAATTTCAGAGAAATAAAACAGAAAAGAAAGCAAGACTGGAAAGTCTTCTTCAAAGAAGGAATTTTTTCTTCTTACTTGGAAAAGTAACCATTTTCATCAGACTTCAATTCTTTCTCATTAGGGAGTAGAAACACATCCTTTTTCCTGGGGTTTTAGGTCTCTATCATGACAGGACTATAGTGTGTGTGTGTGTGTGTGTGTGTGTGTGTGTGTGTGTGTGTGTGTGTGTTATAATGTATGTGTTGGCCTACAGACAACTCTGCTAGGCTCTGCCCAATAGCTACCTAGCAACAGCACTTTCGTCAACAAGCCCCTGTCCTGTGAGTCAGCTGCAGCAATCTATAAAGAGGACTACTACTACTAAGTACTACTACCAGTAGTTGAATTACTACTACATTGCTTTATGCTGGTATTGGTTTTTCATATGACCCCTCAAATGGCCCTTAATTTTAGCTGTCCTTCCCTATATTCTCTCTTTCACCCCCCCTTTCCATCTTCCTCCTAGTCTCCTCCTCTTCTTCACTTTCTTTTTCTGTCTCCACATGCTCCTGGCTGGCATCTCTTTGTTTCTTGTTTCTCTCTTTCTGTCCTTCTCTGCCCCTCCCTCTGTCTCTACTCATTATCCAGGTCCCCGCTCTCCTTCCATCCCCCTCAACAAATCTTCTTTATACTAGACCTGCCCCGTGGTGTGATTACTCCAGGGTCTGTATACCTTGGCAGGGCCTACCGGGTACCTCCTTATTCGTGCCCACGTTACACTGCTGTTAGTTTATAAAACATAACTGTGTGTATTAGGTAACGTGCCAAAATGTCACTCACAGACATATTCCAACAAGTTATTTTGTAATGTATAAGAAGTCATGTATCAAATGACAAATGCAGCTAAAACATTTTTCTTTAATTTTGCATTTTATGATGGGACATTTTATACTATAGTTCAATATCACAGGATGTGTTAGAATGTGGTAGGGTCCTGAGTTGTATGTGCATATGACATTTTTTGGCCACTAGTTCACTGCTTAAATTTGAGCAAATCACTTTATGTATTGTGCATATCATTTTCTTCTTGTGTTCAGGGTGAAGGAATGATATGAAGATAGCTAATGCTTGCAGGTCTTCTATGTCAAATTTATATCTTTTTAGAAATAAGATATAACTATCTCTAGAAGCAGAATTACTTCTTGGAAAATGCACTTTGGCTAAGACAGTCATTCAAAGTTTATTTATTGCCTTTGGCTATATGCTGGGACACATATATAGCAGAAAACCTATTAAAAATATGTTCTCTTCTCTCCACTCATATATGAACCAATATACATATGATGTGGCTGCTGGTTACTATTGGTGCAGATGAGATGGCTAATATGCTGTAAGAAGTGGAAGGTGACTTCTCAAAGGAGAGTTGATTAAAACTCAATTGTGTAGTATTGGAAATAATGTATGAAGTAAAATAGAAAGATTGTAATAGCTGAAGAATACATGGCAATATCTCACTGGGAGAGTTGCAATAGTGGCCTATATACAGATTCAAAGGTATGATTTGTATTTTGATACTATACCCAAGAAGGGCTCTATCCCAGTTAGAGAGAACCTTGCCCTTTTGATTGATAAAAGCAGGATTTCCCAGTATCTTTAGAAATTCAATTTATATAACATTTATGTCTAAATTTGTTTGTGCCGATCTGGAGATAGAAACCAGGGCTTTTGATAATTTTGGGTGAACATTCTCCAACAGGGCATACTCTAAGCCCCTCGAATATTAATTTTTTATACAAATCCATAGCCATGATGGTGTTGATACTACTTTATTTTCAAATGTTTTACTATTATACAGAGTACTAATATGTAGAATAAACACCTGGACACAGGTTTCAGTGATCTAGGGAGTTAAAAATATCCTTTAGTATCTATGACCAGTCTCAAACTCAGATATATGTTATGTGAATATTTTAATGGCACATTGTGTCATCTGAATCTTGTCCCTGAATCACAATCTGGACCATTCTCCAAAATATGTTTATCATTACCCTATGCATTCTTTTAAACATAGTTAAGTACTAAGCTATCATAAAATCTGAGCTCACTCTCTGTAGCCCTGCCTAACTGACCATGTCTCCTTTGAACTGTTATGAACAAGCTGTGGTACCAGTTCATTGAGGAATATGGCACTTGAGTTGGTTTTGAAGATACCAGTCACCGGTTTACAACCTTTATTGCTTGGGAACATTCAAAACAGGAAATTATTTGGTACCTGGTGTATGAGATAAAATGATGGTTTTTTTGTTGTTGTTTGTTTGTTCTGTGTTTGTTTTGTTTTGTTTTGTTTTGATTTTGATCATAAACATGTTAATTTTAGCTTCAGGGCATGCACATTTGAGGTGGGGGGGGATACTGATAGTATTTGAGCTGTAGATTAGGAATAAGAATCAATCATAACACATGGTGTTTGAGGTAGATGTGTACTTGTCTAGTATTGCCCATATTTTATCTCAGCACTATGCTCCAAAAGTGTTAGGAGTCTATGGCTCCAGCTGAGAAAATCATGTAGAAGTGCGATGTGATTGGGAAAGAGTTGTGAATGATCTTCTGTGTCAGATTTCCCTCACTGTAACAAGTAGGTGAGATGATGTAACCGAAAAGGCTGATGTGGGGTCACTGTTTTAGTGCTTCCTACTCCAGCTGATTGGCCTGGATGCATTAGTGGCTGTGGATCTCATGGTGAGAGCATATGGCCGATTAAAACTCCCCACTCTACTTATTCCCTGAGCAGACACTAAAAAGAACAAGAAGGTTGCCAGGGTCTTACATTCCCACTTGAGGCACACCCTAGGACTATCAAGTCCTATGTCTTAAAGGCACGATCGTCTTTAATAGTACGATCAGAGAAATCAAGCTTTTAATAGTTAGCCCTTAAGGAAACACTCACAACCCAGTTGAAGTGGTTGTTCATTTGACATTGATGCAGGCACTGGCTGAGGACTCTAGGCAAGCTGAAATGAAATCTTTGTCATTTGAGACAGCTTGAAACATTCAGCGTTACAAAGTATTCTGGTGACGATGTACCTTCGATCATCATGCTAAAAGTAGCAAATAGATAGCACATCTTAAGGACCTTTGCATTTTAATACTTTTAATACAGTTCAAATCTGCATATAAATCTGTGTTTGCTTATCTATAAAATCTCTACTTATAGACATAATCTGTCTGCTATCTCTACAATACGTTCAATATATGAGCTGATTGTTAAAAGTACACACTTGACTCTATTATACTGATTTATGCAACAATGATAAACTTTAATTTAACCCCTCCTATCTTATTAAACAATGGAGTGTATGAGTAAAGAAAGAGACATGTATTTTAAATAACTGCTCTATATTTTTAGCTTAAGTTCATTAGTTAACATATGCCTAGTAGATTTTTAGTATCTTTCTATAATCCTGTACAACATTATAGTTTGAAACTTTTATTTTAACTACTAATTGGTATGTATAACTTTTAATAGTCTAACTCTTGAAAACTATCTCCCCTCTTTTCTTTCTAACTGATTTTTTTTTTTTTAAATCATGATGCTATGGTTTTCCTTTGTAGCTAACATAGCTTTACCTGGAAATTCCCAAGGGCTGAGGTGTCATTTGTCAAACCAAACGTAGTATCTTTTGGAGAATCATTAAAGATCATTGCATGAATTTTCTTGCTCTCTATGTAGGCATAGTTAATGTTAGAAGCGGCTTTCCTTCCACTTATGTGACATTTTTTTTTTTAAGGTTGTATTGAAAAGCTCAGCTTTCACATTCAAATGTTAAAGGAAAGATGTAATTTATTTCAAACATCCCCAAAGCTGCTGGATCAGATGAAGTGAAGAAAGCTCCAAAGTGTATGATTAATTAGTAAGAATTTTGCAAAGAGTCAGATGCCATAATTTTAGCTAAAAGAGGGTTTAAGTAGGAATAAAGGTAAGTTTATTCTCTAACACTCCAGAGCATCTGTTGGGAAGGTGCTGAAGCACGCTGTCCTTGGAGAGAGGAAAGCTATAGCCTTAACCACAGCCACTGGGCGCCACTGTTACTGAAGGGAGAGTGTTGAAATGCACATCATGCACAGAAAATTCTGACCCTGTATTCACACACTCATTCTCCATTTACCTGACTAATGCTGACCAGGGGCCTCTTATAAACAAGGTGTCCCCTCCACCATCCATAGTCGCTTCTCATTCATGCTACAAATATTATCTGCAATAGGTAAGGTACTTGAGCGAATCACAGCAGACCAAGTCAAAACTCTCCCTGAGTTGTGGAAAATACATGCTAGTGTTAATGACAGAAAATAGCATTAATATGTTTAGGAAATGATTGACATTTTGAAGAGGAACTGAGTGTTAGCCAGTGTTACTGGAACGTTCCTTCCATTTAGTAGCAGCCACTTGTCAGGTACACTGATGGCAAGGCTGGTACAACCCCTCTGGAAATCAGTTTGGCAGTTCCTCAGAAAATTGGGCATAGTATTGCCTGAGGACCCAGCTATACCAACTTCTAGGTATATACTCAGAAGATGTTCCAACATGTAATAAGGACACATGTTCCACTATGTTCATAGCAGCCTTATTTCTAATAGCCAGGAACTGGAAAGAACCCAGATTTCCTTCAACAGAGGAATGGATACAGAAAATGTGGTACATTTACAAATGAAGTACTACACAGCCATTACAAATGATGAATTCATGAAATTCTTAGGAAAATGGATAGAACTGGAAAATATCATTCTGAGTGAGTTAACCCAATCACAAAAGAAAACACCTGATAAGTGGATACTAGCCTAAGAGCTCCAAATAACCAGGATACAATTCACAGACCACATGAAGTTCAATAAGGAGAAAGACCAAAGTGTGGGTGCTTCAGTCCTTCTTAGAAGGAGAACAAAATACGCACAGGAGCAAATATGGAGATAAATATAGAGCAGAGACTAAAGGAAAGGCCATCCAGAGACTGTCCCACCTGGGGATTCATCCCATACACCGTTACAAAACCCAGACACCATTATAGATGCCAAGAAGTGCATGCTGAAAGGAGCCTGATATGGCTGTCTCCTGAGAGGTCCTGCCAGAGCCTTACAAATACAGAGGCAGATGTTAGCAGCCAACAATTGGACTGAGCATGGGGTCCATAATAGAGGAGTTAGGGAAGGGACTGAAGGAGTTGAAGAAGTTTGCAACCCCATAGGAAGAACAACAACCAACCAGAACCCCCAGAACTCCCAGGGACTAAGCCATCAACAAAGGAGTACACATGGCTCCAGCTACATATGTAGCAGAGGATGGCCTTGCACACACAATGGAAGGAGAGGTTATTGGTCCTACAAAGGCTTGATAGATGCCCCAGTGTAGGGAAATTGAGGGCAGGGAGGTGCAGGAACACCCTCATGGAGGCAGGGATAGGGAGGATATGATAGGGTATTTCCAGGAGGGAGGGTAACTGGGAAAGGGGATAATATTTGAAATGTAAATAAAGAAAATATCCAATAAAAAATAAATATTGTCATGCTCATGATGTCTGTTCATAGCAAAAGAACAGTGACTTAGAAACCTGCTTTGGAATTATTCTTTAATTTAAAAAAAATTGACCATGAGTTTCATTTTGAATACATTCATTTTTCTTTCAATTACTGAGACTAAGCATCCCACATAGGAACCCCAACTTTTCCAGTTAAATGTAATACCTTTGATAGGACTCTCTAAAATTTCAAGCAACAAAATATATTTCAATGACATTAAAAATTATTTTGAAGTTACACTGGGAGGGGCTTGAAGAGATGTCTCAGTGGTTAAGAATTCTGTTGTTTTAGTCATAAGTTATTTCTCAGCAGCCAGTGAAATGAGCCAATTCAAGCCAGATTAGATTATATTAAATGCAGGTCTATTGGGAAGCTGCTCTCAGGAGAATTCACTGGCCCCAAAGACTGTAGGAAGCCAGGGAAGTCACCCTGGGGTGAAGTACAGGCAAAGAAAGATTGAGTGCTCAAGAGAGAAGAGAAGGAGAAGAGAGAACAGAAGAGATTAAGGAGACCAACAGGTCTGGATTATGTAAGAAAGAGCCTCTGGCAGCCCAACTCTGGGCTGGAAAGTTCAGGGTTGCAGGTGGGGTGTGCCAGGTAGGGACTGAAGGATGCTGGGAGGATGTGGAGGCCAGGTTTGTTTTGATATGTAAAATATGTACCTCAGTCTCTTGTCCCAGGAAACCAAACACAGAGGACTTAAATTTGGTTCCCTACTCTCCTGTTGAGTGATTCACAATTACCTGTATCTCCAGGTCCATGAAGATCTGATATCATTGGCATTTTCCAGTGCCTGTACATAACTGCAAATATCCACACAGAGACATACAGATACATTTTTAAAACAATGGAAAGAAACCTTTGTAAACATTACAAAATTGGAGTATAGATTTTTTTCCCCTGAAGCTATGTATCTACTGCTTGGATTGATCTTAGTGAGTGAGTGATTCTTTATCAGGACAATTAACTTGGCTGTTTTTTGTCCTTGAGTTGCCTTGTTAGAAATCTGGGTACTTGAAAGGAAATTCCATGAGAAGTGTGTCAGAATTGTATGGGGCTAAAGCGCTGACTCTATGGTTTAGAAACATCTGCCTGTTGTTGATCTTACAGAGGGCCAGAGTTTTGTTCCCAGCATGTGTATCACAGTAGTAAACAACCACCTGGAGCTTCTTCTCCAGGAGAACTGAGGAAGCCCTCACCTGGCCTCTGCAGATACATGTGGCATACAAACATACACAGAAATAAACATATGACTGCTACTGTTTGGATCTTAAATACCTCTAGGCCCATAGATTCAGGGCTTGGTCTTCGACCTGTTAGGAGGGAGTGGAACTAACAGAGGTGTGGAAATATTGGACATGAGTTAGACTAGAGAGGCCACATCTGTGGAAGAAGCACTGGACCCAAGGCATTTCTTTCTCTCTGTTTTCTAATCACTGTGACACAAGAAGTTTCCTACATCATGTCTCCCTGCCATCTTATGTGGCCTGGGAAGGATAAAGATATTCTAAAGAGACAATAGGCCCCTAATTTGGGCTGTCAGACCAATGAAACAAGACGTTCATGCTAGGAGAAATGAAGAAGATTTACAACTTGTGAGACCATCACACAGGAGAGCATAGTTAAAACAGCTACGGGTCAACGGGTCAAAGATGGGCATGACAACAACTTGACTAGGAATGCTACTAGAACCTCAATCTTATGTCAGGTCTGAAATCTCGGATAAGGGGGAAAGGACCCCCATATCCTGGACCTCTTTGTTACTCTTCCCAAAGTGGTCAAATTGGCTAAGTCTTCTTTCATCTACTTTTTTACTATTAATTTGGTTATTTTATTGTTTAAAGAGGATGGGTAGATGAATCTGGTCTGTTGAGACTCAGGCTGTACTCCTAAATTTGGTCGTGCCATAGTATTCTACTTTAACACAGATGTAGAGGCAATAGTGCTAAGCAACTCTCAATAAAACTTTTGGAACATGAAACCCCAATAAACATTTCTTCCCTCAAAGGTGATAATGTCAGATATGTTGTCATAGTAGCTGAAAGCTGACTACTACATGTTCCTAGGCCTCTGAAGCATCCAATTATCCCAGACACATTTGTAATAAGAATAAAGCTTTTAAGAGTACCCAAATATAATCAGGTATGTTGAACTGTGACCAAGTTGACCCTAGTCAATGACGCAGAGAGAAAGAGAAGCACCAGTACATGGTATGTCCTAGTTTCTGGCCTGCTGATCATGAACATTTTAAAAAATGACTTCTATTTTAAGCCACTTATTTTGCAGTCTTGCTACTCTGCAGTAGATAACTAAAACAGCTGCCCACACACAAACGTGAAACTGAAGCTCATGTTCTGTCATTTAGTAATCTATTTTTCTTTGTGTCGTAGCCAGTGCCTTACAGGTAGACCTTCCCCAACTTTTCTATACCTTAATCACACCACTCACTTCCTTAATAAATGTTTTGGCTTGCCTGACTAGATGGGAACATATCTAGGCATCCTGGGTTAATTTATCAATAATAAAACTCCAAATCTTCTTCTCCATGCATGCTTCTTATTAAAACCTAGAGAATTTCCAAATCTTCAAGGATTTTTCTCCATTTTTTTCCTCTTTTGTTTCTTAGGGAAAAAAAAAACTCTATACCAAGCACCAAGATATTTCTACTTTGGTTGTAATATTAAATCAAGTTTTCTATTTAGTTCTGACAATATTTCCTTTCCTTATCTTTACCCCCCTACTTCAACTGTGCCCACAATGGCTTTAGCCTCAGTTCTTTTCCAATTTCACAAACACAGCCTTGTTTTAAAAGTATTTCTTTCCTTGAGTTTCTAAAGCACTCATTGTATTTGAATCATCTTACACATAGCTGTAACAACGACCTCCCTTAAACACATATTGTATCACTAAGCTCTCTGTCTCATGAACTGCCAGTGACTTCCCCTTGCCTTCTAAAAAAACACAATTCGTGGAAAATTTAAATCTCCATATACACAGTCTCACTTTGTGTTTAGGCTCTTAATTTGAAGGGCTTTAAGCATCCAAACATCCCAGACACCATTCCTCCCCTTCTTGTCACAAGATTGTCATCATGAAACACTTTAATTCAGGATCTGATGCAAACTTGAGATCCAGCTCCCCAACTCAGGCTTCGCTGATGGCCAGCACCCTGTGCGCTTCTCTCCAACAATATCTGATAAGCATTCATTTTGTTTGTTTGCTTGCTTGCTTGTTTTATTGAATGCTTTGACTTTGCTAACTTATTACACAGCATTGTTAAGGGCTTTAGTATAAACAGCATTGAGAGCCACAGTAAAATGGTCATTAATCTCAGGAGGCAGACACAAGTAGAGCCCTGTAAGTTCAAAGCCAGTCTGGTTCATACAGTGAGCTCTAGGCTAGCCAAGTTTACATAGTGAGACCCTAACTGAAAGTTAATAAAATTAAATAAATAAATAAATAAATAAATAAATTCAAGTAAATATTACAAACCCCTAACAGAAAGAGGGACTGAATGGGGAGTTTGGAAGAAACTCAGAAAGAACTTCTAGAAGGATATTAAAGTGGAGCCTTTAAAATGTGTTTAAGTGGTGAAGAGGAAGGAGGGACCTAAAGAAATGGAAGCCATGGTGTCAGGATGAAGGAATGTGGGTGGCAATGGGTGGAGCATTTGAGGCTTCAAAGAGCAAAGGAAGAAATAACGATGGAAGAGACATATAGGCAATCATTGTTGTAGACAGAGCCTCATTTGTGCCCAAAGAAAGGACAGTCATCCACCCATTGATGAGAAACAAATTGCTTAGACTGAGGCATTTGAGGGGAACCAGCTCTGATAATCCTATATTCATATCACCTCTTAAAAAAACTTTAAAATATACAAAATCCTGAACCTGGAAGATATTTAATATCATTTTTGGTTTTGTGAATGAAGGGCTTTAGAGTTGCTATGTTAAAAATAACACATTCAACAAATGTGTTGCTATCATTATTATCATTCAGCTGCTCTGAAAAGCCACTCATTTCTCTAGAACTGCTGACAGAGAGGCCTCCCAGGGCTGCATGTTACTAATCGTACCTTGCTGCAGCCTTTGCTGAGTGGCTAATGTTTCTCTGCTTCTTTCTCATCTGTTTTATTCCAGCCTGTAAGTGGTGCTGAAAGGGAACACATCATGCCTGAATGCATATGTTAGGAAAGAGACTTTTCCAGATCAGGAAAAAAAAAAAAAAAAAAAAGATCTAATCTTTACAGACGGCATACATTTCAACAGCATGGAAGAGAATTAGGTCAATGTGTATGCCCAGTACTAGAGGTGGAAGGCCCAGAGTGACTTTCATGGCTTCCAAGAGCATAAGAATCCAAGGTCTTGGCTGACACTGGCATTTTAGCACCAGTAAATTTGCAAGCATAGCTGAGCAAAGGGCCTGTGTCTCAGAACTGCTCTGATTTCTGTCCCTTCCTAATACGTTTGTCTGTTCTACTTCTTGCCTATGCCTGGTAGACTCTGTTTCTATAGAAGTTCTGATTCCCTATGAAGGAGGAAGAGCCAGCTTTGTAACTTGTCTTTTCTATCATAAATACCAGAGAGAGGGAAGAGCAAACTTTCCTACACCATAACGTCATTTGGACTATAAAATCTAGGTTGAGGGCACGGGGAATGTGATAGAAAGAAAGGAGCTTGTTTCAGAGATGAAGAAGAATGCTTATTACTTATAAAACATCACTTATCAGTCCTTGTTGGCTATTTGAAGGAAAGCTGGGAATAGAAAAATATCCAGGTTTGTTTTGGTGGACACTTTTCTGAGCATCTCTGTTTTGACTCACCAGCTGCACCAAGACAGGCCTCTCTTAAGTTGTATATAAAAACCCCACCTGGATTTCAATTCCTGGACTATTAGATGACAGTTTTAATGTTTCACTAAGGGAAGAGATACTTATATTATTGCTTATAACACTAGTAGGTAAATGTTGCAGAGTAAGGAGAGTCTTAGCAGACCCTGCTTTGAACGCTACTCCTTTGGGGCAGTGGCCTTTGAGAAATGACTAATATTCTCTAAGCCCCAATTATTATGTAAAAAAAAAGTACAGTAAAATTGTTAGGGAAACATTGTGATGCCCCATTACGCTATATATCACGAGAAGTTATCCCATTACTTTGATAGAAAGAAATAGCTTTCATTATTATTTCATAAGCTTGATTCTTGCACCACTAAATAACATCAGCATACACTCAAAATGCATATGAAGTTCTTTTATTTAGAGAAGCTCAAGATTCTTTGCATAATTAATTTTATCATTCTGAGAATGATCAAACAAACATGACTCTCTCAATGGCTTCTATAAGTCCTTTTTTTTAAAAAAAAATGCCAACTAAGTATATGAATAATTTATAATCATTTTGATTCAAACCCATTCACTTGTTCAACAAATATTTACAAAGCACATATCAATAGAGTGTATGTTACTGGCAGGCACTATTTGAAACAGCAAGGACACCGTAATACATATATCCAAACTTGTTCCTGCAGGGAGTTTTCAGTTTGGTCCCATGATAAGGACTATTGGAAACAATACAACAGGACAAAGACAGAGAACATATGTCTATTACTATTCCATGGTTAACTGCAGTGGGACTGGAATTACTACAACCTTGCTATTTGCAGTATGGTGGTCAGAAAATTGGTGCGAAAATGAAAACAATCTGCTGCCCTTCTATCCGTTTCCCAACTTCTCCACATGCTAACAGCCAGGGATGGGAAACCTCAGAACAGCTATGAGTCATGGTGGGTAAAATTCCCAATGTCTATATTTGTCCATGGTGGAATAAACTGTCTTTTCTAAATATATGCCTTACCACTTCCCATTACCCAAATTCCACAGCACATATTTCTGCTGGGAAAACAGAACGGAAACCATTTGTCTACAGAAAGTCAATGTTCCTATTTCGCTTGGACCCAAAGACTAAAACTTACAGTCTTGGTGACAGGCTAGAAATTGACGAGTACTTGCTATGCTTCCATAATAGCAAGATCGACATAGTAAAATTAGGAAGGATTGAACACAGTTCAACATTTAGATTTTAGAAACAAACAGCATTGGTTTTTAAAGATGCTTTTGCTCAATATCATGGCATCTAATATTGATCCCCAGTTGCTTAAAAGCTGAAAATATTCATTGCTTATTGATCATGCTTAGCTTTTGTGTCAATTATAGACTTAGATAATATCATTTAAGAGGATACTTTAAGTTTGTATTAGGTTGTTGTCTTCTTGGTGCAAATACAGTTTTACTTGCCTTTCCATCCTAACCCCATTTGTTGCACACAGTCAAAAGATCTGTTTATTCACTGAATATAATGGGATATTTGGCTGTAATAATAAAGTATTTTGTATGCATAAAGTAAAAAAAACTACATCCTTGTCGGATGCAATGCTTAGGCACATTAACAAAGCACTTTCACATTTAGGTATTGCACCAGAGTGTGTCCATTGGACTATGACCAAGGAGGACTGAATGCTTTTAAGCCAACAGCCCACAAGGAATTATTCTTCGAAACAGAGTGTTTCTAATCTTGGAGAAATGGAGCTTTGGGGGAAATGATCAGTGCATTGAAATCCACAAGAAGCTTTCACACAGAACCCAATTCAATAGATTCCTTGTAGCTCTGGGAAAATGAAGCAGAGTCACTGGATACAGGCAGATTTTGGCTAAAACAATCCAAATAATCCAATGTGAAATGGACTTCCTCCAAAATAAAGATGCCCATCACCAGAAGAGGTCAAGTCGAATACGGATCACTATCCTTTAAGAAATGCTGTCATAGGTGGCAAATTCTCGTGTGTGTGGGGGGGGGGAGGAGGGGGTTGGGATCTAATCTTCTACCCAATGCTGATCAGCTGATTCTGTTGCTGTGTAAACCACAGCCTCTGGAAACAATTTTATTTTAAGGAGAAGAATTACTTCTCAGACCATTGTTTTTGGATATTTTCCCATCTGAACTCTGTTCCTTTGACCTAACCATAACATTTGACTGAGTGCATTCATACTTGGATTTTGTTGCTGATTTTAGCAAATATGGTGAGCTTTCAGCATTTCTAGGTGGTAAAAAAGGCTACTATGCTATCCTGCTCAAATTTCTCTAGTCATTTCCTCTCACACGGCTATCTAAGCATGCCAAATGAGTTGGGGTTCTATGAATTCAGCTCCTGTCCACAGATAAGCTTCTTTGTCATGGACCATAACCTCTAGCAGGGAAAATAATGTTCTTTTGGCATCTGTCAGTGTCTTATTTCTCAAGCATAGATTTATTTTCACTCATTACTTCAACAAAAATTCATTTGCTAATATTTATCGAGCGTAAGTCTAAGCATAGAATTCCAAATAAGCTGTCCAACTCTCCATGAAATGCCAGCTTAGTCAAAGAAACAAGTTTAGGTCCAAATCATTCCAACACACTATGACATCCACTTTACATAATTTGTACAAGATCCTAAAGAAGCTCAAGTAGTAATGCTGCCATTCCGGGTTGAGTCATAGGTGTTCCACACAGTAAGCCTTGAAATAAATCTTGAATGGCAATGCCATATATTTGTTTATTA
>JADRCD010238843.1:0-42500 GCA_019843815.1 Montemys delectorum
GCTATTTTTATGAAGATCAGGCTGCTGTGAGACTGTCAAACATTGACCAGTGGTTTGGAGTAACACATCCTTGAAGGAACACATGTGGAGCAAAGCTTTATACCTACCTCATGGTCAGAGCTAAGAGACAGTGATGTATCTCATTATTATCATAAAGCATACACTATTGATGACTGGAAAACTTACAAGACACCAAACTCTTTAGATTTCTCACACTTCTCAGTACTGCCAAGCAGGTCACCAAACCTTTAACATGAGAGCATTAGGGAGATATTGTAAATCCAAATCCTGGTATTTTGTGGTTTTGTCACAGAAGAACATATTATTATAGATATGAAATTAATACACTAAAAGTAAAATACTTACTACTATATAGTAGTAGATGCTGGATGTGGAGAAAATGTTAACTATAAATTATCTAATGAGCTAGATATTTTGATCATCTAACAGACTATTTTGACTCATTTTCCTAAGTTCAAAGGTAGAACTTACAATTAAACGTATTTTCAACTACACTACATATGAAATATGAGTATTGAAAATGATGTCCTGACAATTGGAAGGGAACAAAATTACTATTTTTGCTCTGAGAAGTTCTTCTTCATTAAATTTGGAATGAGCATAATTTGTTAATAGTTTGCCAGTCTTCCTTATGAAAATCATCTTATGAATTTACTTAATATGATCCATCATGGGTACTATTATCCCTCCAACTCCACCTGATTATAAGACATTTGGTATAATACAGCAATAGTGCCATACAGTAGAAGGTACCAGTTATTCCTCATCTCAAAAAAATTTAATTATCACTATAAAATTTCATCCAGAGAGTAGCTTACTTTACACATAGAAAATAATATTGGTGCTATATAGGTGCTTTTTGGGGTTATTGCTAAAATGGTATCATTTGTTGGTGTTTCTTGCTACAAAATGGTAAACAAGTTTATTATTTAATGTTAAATATGTGAATTTTCAAGGTAATGGGGTGAAATGTAGTAGATCTATTAGAAAATGTGTGTCCTTAGATGTCTTTATCCTCTAGAAAATACTACTACTCGTAGTGATGATGACAATAAAAATAGTAAGACAACTATCGTAGTAAAGTCCTGTACGAAGAGCTTTGGTTAGACAATACCAAGGTAAGGTAAATTATTTTTGTTAAGACTCTATACTCATAGGCTATGGTCTGTCACAGGGAGATAGTCTAAAGGTCATGCCAAAGAAAACCTGTGTGAGTTGATTGGTGGGTTTTAGAATTGCACTGAGCTTTATAATAGCACATAGTTAGTTCTCCCTCCTTCCTCTACCTTTCTCATTCAATATATGAATGACATTGGTATAAAAGCCAGTGTTAAGATACCATGGAATTTTTGGCATTAATATAACAGGCTATATGCATGATCAGTGCCACTGTCCATGTGGATTTGGCTTACAATAATTTATTTTTAATTTTATACTTTACGTAAAGTCATAACACAATAGTTTCTCAATCTGACGAGCAATGATTTCAAACAAAGATGTCCCTACAGCATAGTCTACTTTACTAGCTATTTGCTCGTCCAAAAAATCATGCTTTTTTTTATATAAATATTGAAATAACTCATAGATGTTATTGGAACTCATGGATATTATTGATAAATAGATATGTTTGTCTGCCATTCAGCCGTTTCTTCAGTTATACTCTTCTTTTTATACTTTGTTTACATTAAATTAAAAGATCTAGTTGTATTGTTCTCAGTATCAACATAACCTTCTTCAACTTAATGTTTTTAGATCTGACAATAAAGTCTAATTTTGTTACCACTGGTAGTTGGCATCTTTGTACTTGGACTTTTGGGAAATTTGGCTACTGTTGACTGAACAATGAGCCTTACGGTACAAAGGCTGCAGTGAAATGTTCTCTGTAGGTGCTATGACACACTCTTAACTACTTCCAGTAAAGAAATTTGGATCATTTTTCATTGACATTCTCTAGCCTATCTAGTAATTTCTTTGATAGTCTGTTTTCTTCAGAATCATCCCCTCTATCTCAATAGCTTCAAACATCCCATTTACTGTTGGATTGTTTTAGATTTCTCTCTAGTGTTAAAACTCATATCCAGTAGGGTTACTGCCTTTCTTTATTTGTTAGCAATAGGGATTTGACCCAGGGATTTAATTGTGCTCTCCCCTGCCTACCACCCCTGCTAGATCTTTAGTTGATTTGTTAATCTGATTACGTGATTCATGTAAATTTACTCTGGATAATCTTGAAACTTGCTTTGATCATCTAATCGATAAGCAAATGTTAGCCTATATTTTTCTCTTTCCTAAATGCTACATATTTAAATAGGCAGTGCTTTTGTAAATTCTTTTAGTCTGCTACATTCTACCCCATAGCTTTTTCCTGTGCCTCTCTGAAAAATTTCTTCTGCAGCTACAGAACTCCTGAGTTTTCCGAATGTAAATATCTATGCTGTGATCAGGTTGTTCTTCTCATGCTTCCCTTAGAATAACTTCATGTGACTGTGAACCGGAATCACTTGTCCACCAGCCCTAATTTCGGCCTTTTGTGAACAGTTCTTTTACTTTCTGTTCTCATGTTTCTTCAGTGCGTGTTCTCATGTTGCACCTCAGATGTACTTCCATCATGACGTTTACATTGCCTTTTGCCCTCCAACCTCATTACTAAACTAAAATACCTTTCCCTAACAGTGACCATGTTTTCATGACAAACATGCAAATGGAAAATAATTAAGACAATGGTGTTATTAAAAGTAAATAAATATAAATGAGAATATATGAAATATAGCTATTGTAAAATGAAATGATACTAATAGTAAGCTGGAAATGTCACCTGAATATAATTGCAATGTAAGAAAAATCATATTGAAAAATCTATTCATAACTATAGAGTGGAAACAGTTGGCAGAATTCTGAAATTTTACATGAACAAATCCAAACAGAAATAGGAAAAATTGGAGTATGGCTAGTGCATACAAGATATATCTCACTTCTTCATCTCTGTAGAAGCCTACTCTTCCAGCAACATATTTATGATTGTTAGTATCTTTAAATAAATGCTTATTTAGCATTAGTTCTCTTAGCAGAGCAATATCCACACACGCACATACACACACACACATATACATACAGGTATACATATATACACGTATATATCTGTGTACGTATATATACACACACACATATAGATAGATATAGATATAGATATAGATATATACATTTTACCAGTGTTTCTGATGTGACAGAATTTTAAATAGATATATGCAAACACAATATCTAAAGTAGTATACATGCCAAGAAAAAAAGCAGCACAAGTACTTTATCTTACCTTTTTTCTCCAAAGATAACAATTATTGAGCATTAACAGATGAATGGATAATTATTCAAATCTGGCAAACTGCGAAAAGAGGTATAGTTGAGATTCTTGTGGGGAAATTGCCATCTTCTCTTTCCCTTTTTCTATAGACCTCAATGGTCTATCCATCATCATGTGTTTGAGAGTAGTAGAGATGAAGGAGGAGAGCCAGGGCATATTGTGCTGATACTTTTCACATTGAAGTGATGGATAAGGCACATGTAAATTAGAACTAGCTGAAGACAAGAACTTGCTTTGGTTCTCTGTATATATGAAATATATTTAGGTTGTATATGATTAAATCTAATTTTTCTTATTCTTTCAAGTTATTTTAAACTATAATTATATTATCATATAGATACAAATCAATTAACATATCTTATTAATGAAAAGGAAATGTCAAAATCTCATATGATAATTAATTAAGCAGCTTTCCCAACTATCACTTTTTATACACATTCAAGAGAAAGTTTTTGATTGTTGAAGTTATCATTTTTCTTTTAGGATCTGTAACACATGTGCTGAAATATATCATTGATGCAAATATTGTAACCTACTCAAGTAATGGGATAATTACATTCTACTTTCAACAATGTGATAAAGAATAAAGTTCTTTGATAATAGGACTCTGATTTCTTAAAAATGATCAGGTTTCCAGTCTAGATCAGCAATCCTAAAAGGACTCATTAATCATAGTGGAACAATTATCTCTACAGTCTTCTTTCTTTCTTTTTGAATAGCCAGTCTAAGGTAAATTTCATAATAGAGTTAAGCTGAATGCCTGAAACATTTACTGAAGAAGGATTATTTTAGTACAAGGAAATAACATTTATAGATTATATGTAGGGAAATAAGCACAGTCTTCTAGTTCATTAGCTCCATGGAAGTAGAATCTGAATATACTACTAAATGACACTGACCAACAACTGTGAGCATATTCTAAAGTGATGTTTAATAGGTATGTACATAAGAGCACCACAGAGTCTTAGATTTAACTGTTCTGAGCTTTCCTCAGCTCTGCAGCATTCATCTTTAAGATGATTCATAACAGAAGTAGAGAAGAGGCACACATCCTTTTCTATTTTTACTTTCATGTGTACAGTGTGAGTTAAATAATAAGGTAGGTATGATTTGACTGTGCCAGCGAGAAGAACTGATTTGCCAATTCCTTACAAAAGGAGCTGAAATAATTAATTGAAACTTTAGTGGAAAACATTCTGCAACGTTCTGAGCAGCAAGAACATTTTCTTGCTCAAATGAATATACAATACTGGCAATAATTAGCTTATTCTTCTTGGGCCTCAAAATATATGATAAATTCAGAAATTTTCACAATGCTTTTCCTTTCTATGACAGGAAATCCACTTCAATGAGTTAATGTGTGATAACAAAGTGGTATATCTAAACAAAGTCACAATGTCATGTGTGCTGGACTCATTCTTGGATCTTGCCACTAATTCATTCTCCAACTCTTGACTTTGATTCAAACATTTGAGTTCATGCAAAACATTCTCTTTAATCTTTTTTGATATTGTATTAATTATATAATTTCCTTTTCCTTTTCTTCCCTCCAAACCCTCTCATTTATTCCTCCATAAACTCCAAATTCATGGCTTCTTTATTCATTAATTGTTTTTATGTGTATATGTGCATGTGTGTGTGTGTGTGTGTGTGTGTTCATATATGGAAAATTATATGATTACATATATATTTCTAAATATAACCTGCTTAATATGTATAATGCTCAGAGTGATTATTTTGTTTAACCAGTTCATGAGCTCTTTTCTGAGAAGGCTCTGTCTCCCACTTTCTTCATCCACTTTACTATTTTTCTTGCTTTTGTACTTGCTCAGATGTATTTAACCAGTTGGTCTGGTGAGATTTTATGGGTATAGCTTCTGATTTTTAGGAAGCATAGTCTCACATCAGACACCCTGATTCTTTTGCTTTTCTGCCCACTCTCTGCAATGTTTCCTGAGCCTTAGATGTGTGAGTGGTTTCTAAATGTATCCATGAGACTGGACTCCACATCTCTGCCTTTTTTTTTATTGTGCTTTACTGTAATAATCTCCATCTGTTGCAAAAATGAATGTCCCTGATGAGGGATAGATGTTAACCTTATCATTGGGTATACACCATAATTAGGAAGTAAGTTCCTCTTGCTAAAGACACCATTAACCTCAGATGTAGAGCCCAGAGGAGGCCCCTAAACTGGAATCCCTAGACACTAGCTTCCATAGTAACATTAGACATCATGCAAGCTTCCAAAAAAGGGAACTATAAATAGTCCTAGTCATCTATGATTCCTATAAACTATATCAGCTACCGGAATGGCACAATAACCTTAAAGGTGAATTAGTGGTATGCATACCTTGATGGAAATCAATGGCCCTCTCTAATTTAAAACTCGTGCAGCAAGAGTAAACTAATGGTACTGAAATCCTAGGCAACTACCCAAGGATGGTGAAGCCAACTCACAACTAGCAAACTACCCAAGGTTGGTTTTCCTTTTTGTAATACCTACAGCTGCCACATTACTAAAGCAGCATAGTCTGGAACTTAGATTTTTCCTGCATTTGGGCCTTTTAATTAGAACATTTTGTCCTTGAAGTTGTCATCTCTCCAGAACAAAATATGCTACAGTCTCTTTATACGAATATTATTACCCATGTCTTCTTCACAGCTGGAAATCCTATAATCACCATGTATTTCTCTATCCCTCTTAACAATCCTCAAAATCCTGTTCACAAGCTTAGTCAGAAATATACCTAGGATTAGCATTTTCATTTGAATTCTCAGGCCATTGTGTTAGTCAGTTGATCATTTCCACTACCTTCTAATCTTTGCTCCAGCCTCACCCTCTCTAAAACTTCCTTTACAATTATTATATAGATACAGTACATACATTGCCCTTTTAAATTTTTCTATTTATTTCACAAAGATTATGGTTTATATTCCTTATAATATATTCACTTATAATATAGTAAAACTTTTTCTGGAGGCAACCTCTATATTTATACCTTTTTTTCCAGTATAACCTAGAATAAAAATTAGAAAACAACATATATTCTGTTAATCACTATTTTCAATTCAAATCTACAATATCATTCTGCCTGAATTCCCCATCTAATTCTGGAACGTTCTTGAGAAAATACATACTATAACTCAAAGGTGAACATTGGAAATCCTACTGGCTCACAAAAACTACTCCACAGTTGTTGAGTTTGTTTTGCAGATGGGTAGAAGTTCATCATACTTAATATTTGTTATTTCCTGCCAATGTCATCTGGTTTAGCTTACCTAACCAAATTTAGCTTCCATAAAGAATGGAAGCAATTAAACATAATGGTAGATGTTAAATAAAGAGTAGTTATATATTAGATAAGAATTTCAACTACACCAAGCCTTCATTGATATCAAACCTCATGAAACAACATCTAATCTTTTCTGTACAAGGATATTAATGCCTTTGGAGGCATGGGATTTGCTTACTAACCAGACCTAAAATAACTCAGTTATTTAAGTTGTCACTTCAGAAAGCACTGGAGCTATCATAGACAATCTCTATCTACACTTCAGAATCCTGTGTTATCATAAAGAAAGTTGAAGAATAATGACCAGTTTAGGGAAAGAGAATGTATTTAGTAACTTTTTCCAGTATCTACTCTTCATAATGAAATAGTTTTGAGTTCTCCCAAGAAAGAAGAATCCAACCATACTAGTATGTGGTACAATGGCATGTCTACCTTATCTTAAAGTGTACTTATGTGGTATTCACCTGTTGCAAGGGGAAACATTAAAAAGAACAGCAAGTTCCCGCATTATGGGGGGCACCCGTTGGTCACATCGCTTCAGCTAGGTGTTCTCATCTCAGCAGACTCTCTGGCCCAGGGCTCCCAAGATATCTCTACCTGACTCACTAATTTCCCTTGGTGGGTCATTGTCACGCCAGTCCTATGCAATGACCGCCCACCTTGTGGTTAGGTATCACAATACTCAGTAACCCGGTAAAATCAAACCTCTTGAAGCTTATAAGTAACCAGTCAGTTTTATATAACAATAAATTCTCAATTTACAAGATGCCTACACAATAATTTCAGAGCCAATACAAACTGCCCGCCTAGATCAGACAAGTTACCCCAAGTATTCTATCCATATATGATATTATATCTACCTATATCTATTTAAAGACACGCTGAATCTGCATCATCCTGTTTGTCCTCCATATTGCTTCCTCCTTCCCTCTCTCCTCCAGCTCTATCTCAGCAACTCTTAGCTCCTCCTCCCTTTTCCTTGTCCAATCACAAGCCTCCTGCTGCAACAATATTCAAATTAATTGGGCAGGGAAAATCCTGCCACATTCATGTATTCTCATTGTTTTAATATTTTAAAAGAATAGTAATACCAGGGAAGACTATAACGTTTAGGATGATGTACTATAAGACACATTTCGCCGGGCAGTGGTGGCACATGTCTTTAATCCCATCACTAGGGAAGTAGAGGCAGGTGGAATTCTGAGTTCGAGGCCAGCCTGATCTACAGAGTGAGTTCCAGGACAGCCAGGGCTAAACAGAGAACCTTGTCTCGGAAAAGAAAAAAAAAGACACATTTCATAAATAAGTTATCAAATGGTATTGAAATGATATTTTTAAATCTAGCTTATAATAGACTAGTTTTGACAATCATATCAAACTTTTGTCCTATGATATCTTTGCTTATGCTTAACCTGTATGCCTTGAACAATAAATCAGGCTTGGTAGTGTCTCTCCTATCAGTCCACCCTGTCAAACCAATGTAATTTGACATGCTCAGGGATGTGTGATGAATCACACCTTAGAGTAAGTTTAAAAATGACACAGTTCAGTTAATTCTAAGCCTAATAGACTTCCAAGTTTTTTAACTGACTCCAGAAAGCATAATACTTTTTTAGACAAGAAAACATCAATATATTACTTAAGTTACTGCAACACAAAAATAAACTCATATTTGAGCTTATCAGTTGTCACTGACTAACAGAGGATTACAAAGGGAATGTACCTATTACTTTTTAAAAGACATGGCTTATTTTATATGAGTGGAAAGATTGGAGTTACTAGCCTAGAAGAGCAAATACATTGATTAGGATAAACACAATAATGTGCTTGAATGTTGTCATAGATGGCTATTATTTCCTCCTTTCTAAAACACTCACTGTTTGTAGACATCCAAGTCAAGTTCTCAACTTAATATATCCTCTATGTTACGCAAACTTTATTGTGTAGTGAGTGCTGTCATTTGTGCTGTTATTTTAGGTTATTAATCACTGAAGCTAATGGAGTGAAATTACCATTAGCTAATACAGTGCAGAGAAAAGGCTAAAATCTGGTTATTGCATACAGAGTGGAGACAATGCTTTTAAAGATCCCACTCATTTGTTCTCTCTCTCAGAGATGAACATCTACCCAGTACACCAGATGGAATGCAATTCTGTTTTATTGGAGAGGCTCTTATGGTAATGGGCCAGGATTCGGTTCCATAGAACAGGAAGGGCCAGCGATTTCTGACACCTCCAAATCAACAGAGCACTGTCATTCTATGCATCTTCTTTGTGCAATTCACCACTTAGAAAGTCAGTTTATAAAACTCAACAGGATATGTACAAAAACACTCTGTCAACGCTTTTCTGGTGGCTGCATACAATACATTTGATGTTAAACTTTAGAATCAAACCAAACAGAACTTTTCCTGGGTGATATTAACTCTGTGGACTTCAGCTTTATATTAAAGATAGTTCCCCATGGGGATAAACTAATGAACACAAAAAGCAATGTAATGTAATGTATTCATAATTTTACTTAGCAGTGGTGAAAATAGAATCAAACTCTATTGAAGGAATAAAGTTTTTATTACTTTTGCACAAATGTGTAACTTCTTGGACTAAAAACTTTCTTTTGAGGAAAGGACCTCGGCCTTGTGAAGGTTTTGTGCCCCGGTATAGGGGAATGCCAGGGCCAATAAGTGGGAGAGGGTGAGGTGACAGGCATGGGGAGGGGGGAGGCAAAAGGGGTTTGTTCTTGTTGTTTTTGTTTGTTTGTTTATTTTTTGGAGGGGAACCTGGAAAAGGGAAAATTTACATGTAAATAAAGAAAATATCTAATAAAAAAACTTTCTTTTGGTAAACATTTTCTTTGATTTTTAAGAAAAACATGTAATATATTCAAATATTTATGTAAAAGGGGTCAGTGACACAGGCAAGCAGAGAACCAGAGCCAAACACTGAGAGAAACAGTGTGTTCAAAAATTTTTATTTTAGTAAGTACATACCAATTTTATTTAAGAAGACTGGTTTTTTCAGTTAAATTTTCTTTCTCTTCCTTCTTGGAGGAGTTTGGGGATTAGATATATTACTTTTGGTTTGCTTCTGACTTTAGACCCAACGAAAAGAAAACATTAAATGTTCTGAATGTACTAGGTTATGATATGTATATTGGAAAGAGCAGAAAGATTGCAAACAACATGGACTTTCATTTACAAGTAGCCTTTTTTCTTCTGTTTATTTGATTTATATCAATAATAAATGTTATTAAACAAAAGCAGCTATAACTGAAACATTACGTGTCAGTTGAACACCAACAATCTCTTTATGGATAATTAAGAGGCAGTTTGAGTTAGAATACATAGGCAGCATAAGGCTGCACCTAATTTACAAATCTTTCCCATGTGTGCCAGCAATGAAGACATGACAATTTCATGACCATACATTATCTGTCAATCAAACAGTTCTATTTGCTTTTGTCATGTATCTTTCTTTTCTTGCCTTTTCTGTTTTCTGCTTTTCCTTGTGTCTTTCATTTCTTCCTATTTTCCTTTCTTTGCTCCTCAATAATATTGACAAATTTTAGCTGATTCTTATATACAAATAATAATCACTTTTATATTTATTTAGTTTGAAAGTATATTTGCAACAATATTATATCATTCAAGTAATAGAGTCACAAGTAGTCTTTAAGGCCTATTGAAGCATTAGTCAAAATACTCATTGTACATCAAATGAGTTCTAGTAATATCAAATATTCCACTCATTGATGTTCACATATATATAATTTGTATAACAACTACAATGCCTAAGCTGAAGTAAAAATGTTGCTTTATTTTGTTTTAACTTTTTTCCTTCACCATCATATAGAGCTAGATTCTTGAGGCAGTGACTTTGAGAAACACTGACCCGTGACAGTTGCAATGTTACATAGAATATATGTGGCTTCCCAGTAATTTCTGATTTTAAGAAAAGTACTTTGAAATGTGAGAAATGCTGTATGTAAATACACTTTAACGCTTTACAAAGCAAGCAGAACAACAGAACATCCTGTCTCGCATGCAACAGACCAAGATGTAAGCATCTCAAGGGATAGCAAGAGTGTTTATCAAATTTGTTCCTTGGTATTCATCACAGGGTTAAAGAACATAAATAATGGTTGGTCTTTCCTTCTTGGTAAAAGATGCCGCTAAGCTCTTCACAGCATATCTTTAAAGAATATTTTTTCTTAATTTCCCATATTATGTTTACCAATATTAAACAGAATTGTCTTTAAATTTTGTTCATATGATTTCCAATATTTCTACAGTATTCCTTTTCAAAGACAACAATATTTTTTTAGATTAGAAACTATTATAAAATTAAGCATAAATCACTAATACCTATAAACTTTCTGTATTCATTATTTGACATCAAATTTATATAACAGAGTAATTAAGGAAGCACATAATGAGATTTAATGTCCTTTTCATTTTCTGGCTGTTTACATGCAGAGTATGTAAACTTGAAGGAAGTTCTGTGAAGCTAAATGTTTTGTTAAATACTGGTTCAATTTTCTTGCTATACTCTGTAAAGAATTCTTAACTTCACACATAAGATCTGTCTGAAGAGCGAGATTATGAAGGACTATTGTACCTGAAGTCATATAACCCAGAATCAAAGAGAACTCTAGGGAACTCTGACATGTAATAAGTTGAACAAGTCAATATTATGAGATCCTATTAGAAGGGAGATAAAAGCTTCTAATGGAATTTACCTAGTGTTGATCTCGTAGAGAGCATCCATGTATCTGCAGTCAAAATTGGTTTGCAGATTTTATAAAACACTTAAATTTATTCCTTAATAGTCATTAATTACATTATATTTACATATAACATGTCTTTCCTACTAATAAAAGCTATTTTATATTAAAAACCATTTAAAATAGCATAATTTTGAGGAAAAAACTTAGGATAGAATTATACTCCCTTGATTTTCACAGTGTTTTCAAGTTGCTAGTTATTAGTGTTATTTATTTTACAGAATATAAATTTTATATATTATGATTTAAACAAGAAATGAGTTTTTATACATCAAGGAGTAACTGGACTTTTCCAGCAATAGATAATTGAACAAAGCAACTCTTTCTGAACAAAAGAATTCATACCATATACAGGCTTTACTTGCTTAAACAGCCCCTTAAAAAGAATTAACAATTCAGATAAATGTTGCCAGAATTAAGGAATAACTTTTATGAGGAGAATAAAGGAAAATTCCAAGTACATTGAACTCTTCACACCACAGCTAAGGTAGTACTGCAAATCGTGGCATTGTTACTAAACCAAACAGAAATGAGAATTCCAAATGTTGATCATTAAACTAAATAAAATGTCATAAACTATTTGATTGTTTTAAGTAGACTTGTCTTTTATTACATCTTAAATTAAACTAAGAAATCACAAAAGACATTTTCTAGCAGTAACAGTAAAATAAAAGTCATTAATGCATAGACATAATAATAACATTCAAAAGCAGTGCATTGTGCTTACCTTACAGAAGCAAACATATTTATTCAAACTTCCTATTCAAAAACGTGATCATGGAAATTGACTTGATCGTCAACAGAGATCGCCTCAGAGAAAATCACTCCCACAAATTATCTTTCCAGGGATAAATAGTTTTTCTTTTACTTCCTTCTCAGAAGTCTTGATATCATTTATGTAGTGATTACAGTAAGCTGATTTTTTTTCAAATAGTAACTACTATTAAGAAAATGTAAATTGACTGGGGACATGGCTCAGCAGTTTGCAGCACTGTCTGGCCTTCTAAGGGTCATGTGTTTGATCCCTGGCTATTATCAAGAAAATATAAATCAACAACACAATAATAAGTATTTATAAGCAGAATAAATTCTCATTTGAGTGAAATTACGCATCCTTTTGTACACAAAATCTGCTTTTCCATCTGTCTTCGGGTGTTTATTGCTATGAGCAGACACCATGACTATGGCAACTTATATTTTAAAAAAAGTACATTTAATTGGGACTGGATAACAGTTTCACATGTTTAGTCCATTATTGTCATGGCTGTAAGTGTGGCAGTGTATAGCCAGACATTGTTCTGGAGAAGGAGATCAGAATTCTACATTGCTGGACTCTCTGCCTGCAGAACCAGGCCAGCGGGAGAGGGGGAGGGGGAGGGCGAGAAGGAAGAGGGGGAGAAATGAACAGGTCCAGCCAGAGCCTCTCTGGGGCTGAGCAGGACGGTGACTGTTGTGACTCAGATCAACTGTAACCATTAGGACAATAACCACCCTGAATCCGGAGTCTGTCAAAGCAGGAGCTCGGTTTATTGTATCAATCTTTTCCTTATAAAGGGCTCAGAAAGGAGGTGGAGTTTTCTGCTGAGGTGAGATGACTTAGGGGGAGGGGAACGTTAAAGAAGGGTACAGGGTGACTGACCCAACAAAGTTACTCTTCAGCAGGAGCTAGGCAAAGGCAGGCTTAAGCAGGTCATGCTGAGTCACTCCAGTAGGGAAGCAACTGAGACATTTTACAAAACTAGAGCCAGGCTCGGGTTTGTCCTCAAGGCCCAAACCAGGACCAAATAGGACCCAACACTACCTCTTTATATTCACTGGCTCTATAGTGACCACCCCCTCCAACAATGCCACACCTCCTATTAGTGCCATTCCCGATGGGCCATAGTTCAAACACAGTAGTCTATGGGAGGCCAGTCCTATCTATTCAAACCACCATATCAACCTTGAAAATTTTCTGTTCTTTCTAAGTAAGAACAAGAGTAGAATGAAATTCAATTAGTATGTATAAGATAATATAGATGTCTTGTATTACAGAGTTGTGTTTCCCCAGTTTTTTAATGTTATGGTCTTCCCACATAATTCAGTAACATCTCTGTATGTTTTCCCACTTTTTCATAAAAATTGCTCCTTTATTTTAAACTTGTATCTTGTCGGTCAATAAAATATACAACTAAAGTTTATCGTAAGAGTAAGTATAGCGTTAACAAATAGATTGGAGAACTGTAAAATCTTATGAGTCAGCGGGTTGATGGCGGTTCAGAGGCTCATGTGCCCAAAGGATGCTATTTCAGAACCAGCTTCCTTTTATCTGTGCTTCAGGTAGTACAGTTTACAAAGGGATGAGAAGTTACCATTAAGCCAGCAAGTCAGATTTTTAGAGATAAGTTGAGGGTACTTCTGTTAAATATTTCAAGGATCTCTGAACAAAACGAGAGGGCAACTTTCACTGCACTTCAAGCACATATACCTCAGCGTTCTATCTGTATCAAAGAACCCATATGAGCACATATTTGCAATGGCTATTTGGAAAGTATTCCAGTAATTGACCTTAATATGAAGGTTTAAAAACTTTATTTGTGAAGTTTATCATAATGCCCTTTGTGTTTATATTGTATCTATGTTTGTAAAAAAAAACTTTTATTAATTGAGAGAGGTGTCAATCCCAGAGGTTGGAAGACTGAGGTAGAAAGATTGAGATGAGTTCTAGGCCAGCCTGGAGTACAGAGTAAGAGCCTATTCCCCTCTTATAAATAAATAAATAGGAAAACTGAAGAAATATTGCTATATTTCAATATATGTATATTTTATTAAATAATTTTCAATCAAGTTAAACATACATAATCTCCTTAACATTTAACATTTAAAATGTTTTCTTTGAATCTTTTGAAATGTACATCATGTCATTGTTTTCTACAATATCTCATGCTGAATTGAACTAAGACCAAAAGTATAATATTCTAGGTAGAAGGACACTTGAGCCTCTTACAAATTGAGCTTTATAACCCAGTATCCCAGTGAGGTAGAAGCTTTATTCTTGCTGATGTCTTGAGAGCCTTTCCCTGAATTATGTAGTTGTGTGAATCCATATGCTTCATCCGAGCTTAATATAGCAGCAGCAGCATTGCCATTTATGTCGTCTATAGGCATCCCCTTCAGTAAGCTCTGTCAGCCACAATCCTCTGCAAGTGGATGACATTCCTTCCTTTCAACAATCCTTGCTTTATTTAAAGTCTTGCCAGTCATCTTTCAGTTCTCAGACAAAAGACAAATATCTCATCAGTTTCTTTTATTTGGTCAGAAAACTTTAACACAATAAATCTTAGCTACATTCAAAGTAAAAGTATCAATATTAGACAAAATATACGAGGAAGTATATTATATATGTGTATATAAATAACCAGTATGACTAATCTGTTTCTAGTCTCAATGGAACTGTTGTATGTGGTTAACTTATAAAATATACAAATGTTTTTCTTTTTAATTTTTAATTCAGTAATAAAATAATAATTGATGTTTGGAGTTTAATATGTATAAGATATTTATACCTATTGTCTTAGTAGTTAGTTATGAACTCTATGAATTTTGTTATTAATAGCAACATATAATTGCAGAAAGAAAGATCAGAGTATTGAGAATTAATTGCTTAAATTTCAATAGCTACTTTTGGCAAAAATTGGATTTAAACACAGGTGATCCAACTTCAAAGTCTGAAATTATAATAGTGAAACATAGTGATTCCTCTTGTTAGAGTTAGGGCTGTTTTAGACTTAGTGGAGCTCAGAAATATCAAATAGCCGAATTTTGAAAATTACAAGGAGATCTTTGTTGAAGCTTTCAGAAAAGAGCTGTTGTGCAGATGACAAAAAGTACTGGGTTGTAGAAGCAAAAGCTTATGGTCTCACCAAATGGTCTAGCTGGAAAGACACAACTGGTTGCTTGGCACTGTATGTTAAGAGACATCAGTCTAACAAAGGGAACTTGGTTACTGGGGAGCTTTCAAGTCTCACACTCAGACTAAAAGAACAAAGGAAAGACAGAATAAATTACTTGGGTTAAAGTGACCCAGATTTTGGCAAATAGGACTTTTGATGACTTCCAAGGTAATTAGATGCAAAGGATGAAGAAGACAATAGCTTGTATTAATACAAGAGTAAATGAGATTGAATAAGGGAGAGAAATTAATACATCTCTTAAAGCAAGCTAGATGCCACAGCACATTCCTACTCAAGAAAATCCATGTTTAGAGTGGTTTTCTTTCTTACATTTTTTTTTCTTCTATTGACAATTATGATAGTAGGTATAAGGGTCTTTTTTTAAATTCTCAAACTTCAAGGTTTTCCCCAAGTATACTTTATAGTAGTATACCCAATTTCATGTGCATAATTTATGGGAACCCAGTATTGAAAATAAATGTGTTTCATAATAATCAAAATGTATTATGGTTAGACAAACTCATGTCACTATGACATAGTCATGATTTAAATTCAAAATAGTGTTTTTCTTTTCCATGCCTAATTTGAAGTAACAAATATGAACTTGGATTTCAATTAACTTGTGACAAGAATGAAAACCCAAGTAAAATTTTTGAGGCACCAACAGTATACATTTTATGGCAATCTTCCTTCAAGAAAAATAAATTTTGAAAAGCACAGGTAATTTTTTTCCCAGTGCCTTGTTAGAAGGTACACAGTGGAAAATGAGGTGTGCATAAAGACATAGAGCTTCTGGAAGCTGTAACTCAAGGCACTTATACAAGCTCAGATTATTGCATGGATTTTTCTTGAACTCCAGTTAGTACCCAGCATTCTTTCTGCTCCATAATATTTGAAAAAGAAACTAAAATTAATGACAAAACATTTTTTTCATAAAGTTAATTCTTGCTATAATAAACATACATATGGACCTTTGTGTAAAATTTAATTCAACTTTAGGGAATTTGGTGTTTTATTTCCCTTTCCAAGTACATCCTAATCTCCTTTCTCTTTCCGTTCATTAATTATCACAGAGTTAGCAATACACTTTATATTTACTTTCATTTGATTTTATATTTAGTTATTCAATAAAATATATTGCAGGATAAATAATATGATATGCCTTACAAAAATCATACTAAGGATATATATCACATAATTAATCCAACTGGATTTATGTGTGTCATGTCTCAGCAGACACTTCAGGGATATTTACAGCATCTCCAATCCACATAATCCTAAACTGATATCAGTCCAAATATGCTTCAAGAATGAAGATGGTGAAGCAAGAATAAGTAATAAATGGCAATACATTTCTATAATAAGATCATATAGCAAGGAAATTCACAGATAAATATATGTATGCATCTGACAATCACAATATTGAGCAAAGGAAATGAAATTAACAATGAAAGAAAATATGCTACCTATCTATCTATCTATCTATCTATCTATCTATCTATCTATCTATCTATCTATCTATCTATTCATCCATCCATCTCTGGTTTTTATCTTTTTAATGGTCTCTCTGTTACAAAATACCTAACTTTTATATCATTTATAAGTAAAACTGGTTTTCAGAAGACATACAAAGTAGGATATGTTCATTTACACTCAGAAAGGCTTAAAAAGGCTAAACCAATAAGAGGCATTTGATTGAGATGTTATTCATAAATACTATAATTCCTTAAAATTTGATTGAAATTATGATGCATTTCCACATTATGTATTACATGTATTTTAATAAAAGTTGTACATTTAAAGTTATGTGAGTTAAGAGAAATTCCCCAATCCCTATTAGTTGTTCCTTTGTTTTCTATTACCAACTAAACAACCAGAATTCTTTCTTAATATTTCAACTTATACACTCTCTAAATGGATGATTAATCGAAACACAATCTGCAGAAAATTAACTTTCAGCAGATGACATTTGAGTCAAATAAGATCAAGTAGGAAATTGCTCTGTCTTAAAGATCCTATTCAAAATGATATGCTACCTAACCACAAGAAGCAAATCACTAGATTTATCCATTGTACTTTAAAGAAGCACAGTATCACAGATAGCATTTGGTAATTTAAAAAAAAAAAAAAAAAAAAAGGAATGACGCATGAAAATACCCTTAGCTATATTGTTAAAGCACATTCTTCAAAGCAAGGTTCATCTCATTTGTACTATCATTTGTACTTGACATTATCTGAAATCTAAAATTATTGAATACGACATGTTAAAATGCCTATGGGAATTAAGTGTGACAGGTAAAGAATTTAATTCAATAGCTGTTACTGGGGAGGTAGACCTGTGTAGTTAAAATTACTGCCCACATGAACAGAAAACTTAAAAATCTAAGTGACAATATCTTTTTATTGAATGAATTATAATATTTATCTTAAGCACAATGCCAAAATGATAAATAAGAATGAAAAACAATGTTTTGTTTTTATTATTTTGTACCAAATAAGCCTCGCTATACAACCACAGACTTAAGATTGAAGGAAAGATGAAGTAGCCTAATATTGTTTGTGCATTATTATAGAAGAACCCAGGAATTAACACACACAGAAAATTATTCAAAATTATTTTATTTATACTAGATGAATAACATAACAGCTTTCCCCCAGTGTCCTTAAGCACATTTTTCTTTGACATCAAATGAGGCATTTGCTAGTTCTGGTAGAGTGAATCTCAGATGTGTATGAATACGGCTATGGTCCAATTGCCACCTAAGGTATTCTTTGATGGCAAGATGATCATGAAAAGATTAACTAGAGTCATAGTCCTCCACTTTCATGAAGAAAAATAAGAAGCTGTGTCTATCAGTTTACTTAGGCAAGTGTCTGCACATCCCTGTTGAAATCCACTGGCATTTGAATCTAATTCAGAATCTTGTTGGGAGGGCTGAGTCATTTAGATGCAAAAGAAATGACTGGTGCTGACAAATTTTTTTGTAGTCCTTTAATGTCAGTCTTTTATAGAGCTAGACTTGTGCAGGAGCTGCTATCACTGTCAGAATCAAGCAATTCTAGCAAATAAGGGAAAGTTACTTGGCTCTCTGTCATACACAGGCTGCCTGGCCTAATGTTAGATGTGCAGAGGCAGGTTCCATATAAATGCAGAGTGGAATAAAGCAAGGATTAAATGTGTAAAAAGAAGATCTCTTAGAAGTGGCCTGTGTGAAGACCCATATTGTTCAGAGGTACTAGGAAAAGGATTGAATAAGGATCCCTCTATCTTGCTCTGCCTCCCTACCTCACTGTCTCTCTGCCTCTCTTTGTCTCTCCATCTCTTTTGCTCTTATTTTAATGAGAGCAGGTGATTCATTGAATGAAGCACATTGTAGGTACAGCAGAACTAATCCAACATGTTAGGGAATAATTCAGTTTAAGAATTCATTTTATGGATGATGAAACAGTTTAAAAAGGAAAAATGACTTGTTAAAATCATGGCTCATCTCCTCAGCCCAGGAAGAATAATTCAGTTTCTATGAAATAATTACTATACAATGTTTAATGTTCAAGCGTAAGCGTGTGTGGTATATACATATATGTTTAAAGGTATAGATGTTAGGGCTTAGCTGCAGAGGGGTACCTTTGTGGATGGGGCCAAGGCATGCTATAGAGATCATATGGTAAAGCAGACCTAATGCAAGAAATTTATTGTTGATGTAGAGCAAATGACCACCTTGGAGTGGGGTTTTCCACTTTGGAGTAGAGAGAGAAACAGAGAAAACAAGAAAGGCAGATAGACAGAACAAGAGCATGACATATGTTGGCATGGAATGGAGCTTTTGAAATGTATGCATATCTTACTTGGAGACTGGTATTGATGTGGCTGCTGGAGCTAAGGCAGGCTGGAGGGAACAACTGGCTTCTAACATTTACCCCTTTGTCTATTAAAAAGGTGAGGAAATATGAAGGGATGGTTGATCAAGGCTTGAATGCGAGCTCAGCGCTCTTTATACTGCTTCCTGTTGCTTAGAGGCATTGGCATTTTTGGGGACCCAAGGAAGCTAGGACACTGGCCATGTCCTGGAAAAGCAGCTATTTTACTCTCTATCCAGCTCTGCAGGACCATTTGGGGCTAGGGACATGCTAGCAGCAGTTGGAGCCGTTTGTTGGGCTGGGTAAATGTGGGTCTGGCTACTTTGAAACTGTCCAGGATGTGTATTTTGAAGGAACACTGAGCTGGTACTGAAGGAGTCCGAAGGTGACTTGAAATCTGTTGGGCAAATAGATTAAGGAAATAAGGTAAAGATAAGGACTTTAAAATTTTCTTTTTCTTTATCAAATGTGTACATTGGAAATGTTTAGGCCCATTTTCTTAGTATTAGGGTGAGGGGATTCCCACAACAAGCAAAGAAGGGAAATAGAACCCACTCCTCCAGGACTGAGTAGAATAGGCAAGTGGGGAAAAAGTCTGTTGATTGACAGTACCTATCTGGAGTTCATTTGGCTTGTGAGAGGTAGATTTAATTCAGTTTCCTAAAGCTTACAAAATATTTTTCAGTTTACAAAAAGAGGTAAGTTTTATATATGTTAACATTACCATTGTTTGTAATCTGTACTGAAAACCACATTGTAGCTAAACAACCCACACCTTCGAATCATAGTAGGTATTTGGTTGTTCAAAATGATTTTGGGTTAAAAGCATTAACAATCTTCCTGTTATCCAGAAGACTGGGGATATATAGACTAAACAGACATTTTTATCACAATCAGATGCACTATCAAGTCTATACTTAGAAGACAACCACAGCTCCTTTAAATAAAATAATAGTAACAAGTAACTTTGAAATCTGTTTCACAAGTTTTTTTTTCTCCTTTTAGAGTCTGCTAACAAAGTAAACTGTGTCTAGGTCTAGTAGTATCTCAAGGAAAGTGAGGCTGGAGGACTAAGTTTTACACATGAAGAGAACTGAGAAGGCAGCTGAAGCCTTGGCTTCTGCTGTCACACTGACAAATCCATCAACAACGTAGTCATCAATATCAAATAGATTTGGGAATGTATTTCACCTGAGTAATAAGGAAGTACAGACCAAGCAGCTTTCAAATCTGCTAAAAAATGACAGAGACTTAGGGCCTACCTGAACAAGCACCCTAGGTTTACATGTATTCATTGGGCATAGACAAGGCAAAGCAAGTCATCAGCTACCAGGCCCAGAAGATCCAACAGACTTTGCGATGGAGAAGGAATTCACGGGACTGGTCTACCTTGGTTAGACAAAATGGAGTATTCAACTCTCCAGTGTCCTGCTAGCCCAGAGTCTGGACAGCATCCTAGCCGACGGTAAGGCGAAGGGCAGTTCTTTACCTAGTGGCTAGCTTTGCCCCATTTGAAGCAAGCTCCAGAGGGAGGATTTCTTCTTCTTCATCATCTTCTTTGTAGGAGATTAAGGATGTTTGTAGGATCTGGCACATCTATCATAGGATTTTTTATTAAATATTCAATATCATATTCAGCAGATGTCTGACAAGTTTGGATGGCCATTTACCTATTAAATATATCTGAACTAAACAAACTTTCTTTGTTTCTAGTTACTTCTTTTAGCCTTAACTTTGATAACATATATAGGAGGCTAAATAAAGCTTGCTCCTATAATTAATTATATTATTACTTAGCATAACTACAAATATAGTTCTGAACACATTAGGAATTTTATTATTTGTAAGGTAAGTAACCGTTAATTTTCACTTCTTAATTAACATTAACAGTTTACAATCAGTTAGTAGTTTTCCTGAGTCTGTGAATTTATATTACATCCCTCTTAGGCTTGGTATTAAAAATAGTGATTTTAAACTGAAGCTCTTCTAGTATCAATATAAAACCTTTCATCAGAAATATAGTCCATAAAGAGACTGTCAACGTTACTGATCCTTTTATATTCCACTATATTGCAATTTTATATGGCTTAGTTTATTTAAATGGTTAAAGCTTAAAGTGAGCAAAGATAAAGAAGCTAGGTAAATATTACTATGAACCTGAGTACACCTTAGGCATTTATAAATATTGATTATCAAATATACCTTATTTTATTTAGCAAACATATGTTGTTACCTATCTAAATAACAGTTTGGTGTTCAACATGTAGTAAAAATATAGTTAGACATTCATCTTTGTAGGGTCCGGCAACACATCTTAAATTAGCTTCTGTTAATCTGAAAAGAGCTTTATCCCCTTAAAATTTTACCATCATATATAGTATATTCTAAACCAAAGTCAAGTCACATATAGAGTATGCTTGCAAATATAACTTTAAATTTTTATCATTATATAGTCCATACTAATCCAAAATATTTGAGACATGTTATTGTTCCTTCGGCTAAGGTACAATACTATGATAACCAGATCGCTCACTAGAATTAAGTTTTACAATTCTTTCTTTACGCCACGTGGTCATCTTAAGATGATGATGTACCACATGACATATATTCTTTTTCCTTAATAAATATGAGGGCTGACCATGATGATATCCTGATGATGTAAGCATCAGGTCATCCGTCAATATGGACAAGAGACACATCTGTTTTCCTAGTAGATTTATTTTTTTTTCAAATGAGAATTTAAGTTATATTCACATGTGCGCATAGAGTTGAATCCAAATTACATATACAACATGCACACACACAAACGCACGCACACATTTTAATTAATTATCTAAGGGTTATTCAGGCCAGATTTGATTGCAAAGGTGAACAAGTTTCATAGCCCTTAAATTGGATGCTAGGTTGAGGGGGTTGTAGGTTCTATAAGAGCTATCCTCAAAGAGAGCTAGGAGGTACAGATGATGAAATTCCCATAGGTGAGGAAGAGGGGGAACTCCAAGAAATGACGTCCAAGGAGTCCTGACATTCAGGACTCAGAGGGACCAAACAGGGAATGCACAAACTTGTCAGTGGGTCCTCACCTTACTGGACTGTGGCAGGACTAAATACATGGCACCTTGTATCAGAAATTTCTAATGAAGGGAAAGGGTAAAAATTAGCTCAAAATGAAGCCTCACCCAAGAGAAATGATTAGAGGTGGAGTTAGTGAATAGGGTCAACCTTAGTCTTAAAAATCTTGGTGGGAGTATCTCCACCTCCAAGAATATCAGAGTGGTACCGTTTTCTCAACAATCACATCCTCTGATCCATGGTTTACTCTGGCCAAAGGCAAAGCTTACCAATTGTTGCTGTTGGATATGAGCTGGAAAGTGACTCTTGATGCAGCTAGACTAAAAATAAGGAATAGTGTTCCTTGTGGCTTAGACCCCCAAGCTGGGAACATGCAGCCACCAGGATATCCTACCAGGTTTTAGCACCAATGTTAGGGTTTAGCTGCTGAGGGGTACCTTGGTAGATCAAGGCTAAGGAATGCTGTACAGATCACACTGTACAACAGATCTCGCACAAGAGATTTATTGTATCACAGGGGAGGAAAAGCCACCTTGGAGCAGGATCAAGAGGGAAGAGTAGAGAGAGGAGAGGCACAGAGAGAACTAAAGAGAAATAGTAAGTACTTATGACAGGGACTTTTAGTGTTTACATGTGTTGAATTTGGTGGCTTGTGATGATGTGACTATTGGCACAGAGGAGCTTGGAGAACACCTATTTTCTGACCATAGGTGTGTGTTTAGTTACATGTATTTTTAAGTGTATGTATTTATATTAGCATGTTGAGTATTTTCTCTTGCTAAATTCTCAGTTTGTTGATCATGTTATTTCATTCTTTCAATATTCGTAAATAATGTTTCTTTAATCTTTCCTTCTGTTAGGTAAATATTCACAAATCTCTTCTTTTACTACGGAAATAGATTTGAGCTACTAATTGACCACCGAATTCAACAGTCTCTGTGACTGTGTTACCCTTCTCCAGACAGGCTGCTCAGTGATTCCTTGTAACAACCATGTTAGGGCTCCATCTATAATCAATAATTTATGTATTAATATAAAGTATCTGCTGTATGTCAATATTTGCCAAGCTCACAATTGAAATACACATTTGAGTAAAAATGCATGTATCTCTAGGTATAAGTAGATTTGATATATGTGTATACAAAAGAGTCTGAAGAAAATTTGGTTGAACTTTTGCAGAAATGTGTTTATGAATTTATGTGTGCACATATGCGTTGCTATATTTGCAAATGAGCTTGTCCATAATAGTATATATCTCATCAATTCAGCTATATTGTTGGACCAGTAAGCCCCAGGGATACTTTTGTCTGTTTCTCCATCACTAAGATCACACAATGGTGGTTACTACATTGATAGTGAGGGTTCCAATGTAGATCTTTTTGTTTAGCCATATCCCCATCCCCTTCTCTTTGTGCTTTCAACAGTATTTTGCTTAGAAAGGACAGACAGAAAAAAATATATATTGCCTAAAGTGAGTGTTTATTATGACCTTAGGTATGCATGAGACAAACAGTAAATAACAGTCAGTCATAGGCTTCTAACTTTACAATAGAACTAGAAAAACAAAGTGTATTAAAATCCTCATCATAGTTGGCATATAAATGCAAGTAATGATTATAGCTTACATTATATATTAGTAACTCAAGTTCACAAACTAAAAAATGTCAGGTGTGAGCTCAGAGAACACTGAACCTAGCTGCAAGTTGGATAAGGACATTGAAAAACAATGAAAGTGACATAATGCCTTCCACAAAAGTCTTACCACAGAGAAGGCACAAAATATTCATGAATGACATTCTGTGAGAGAAGCAGAAAAATACATGGAGAGAACCAAAGAGGTTTCACTATTCAAAGTAGGTCTTCCATGAGCAGTATGTACCATGCTGTATATCTGAATCTTTTGTTGTTATTGTTGATATACGTATACATATACATCATATATGCGTATGTATAAAACTTCTTCCTTTTTTTGAAATATCTACATGTATATATATATATATTTTACACATATGCACATATATATGTATATATACATGTATATATATATATATATATATATATATGTGTGTGTGTGTGTGTGTGTGTGTGTGTGTGTGTGTGTGTGTGTGTTTGTGTAAAATGTGCATACATGTTATTATCCCTCTCTGGATCTACCCTTCCACAGATCCTCAGCTGAGGAGGAGGGCAATCCCATTGGAAGACAAGCACACTCAACTAACCCAAACCCCTGAGATCTCTCAGACTTTGAGCCACCAGCCAGGTAGCATACATAAGCTGGTAAAGACCCCCGACACATATACAGCAGAGGACTGCCTGGTCTAACCTCAGTGGGAGAAGATTTACCTAATCCTTGAGAGACTTGAGGCCCCAGAAAATAGGGAGGCCTGGCAGGGTAATGGGGAGATCTAAATCTTAGTCCATTTGTAAAATACTTCAAATAGATGTCAGAAGAGACTTTTCTTGGTTTGAGTCTCTATTTTACAAAAAGGACATGTTAGAAGGTGAGAAAATTAACACTACATTACTATTTTTTAAGTCTTAGTACATCCAAAAGTATGTCATGTAAAATAATATTATTTAATATTAAAATTACTCAGAATATACACTTGTCCATAAAAATGGACATTGGAATTTTCCATTAATGTACTGAGAAGTTAAACCTTAAATGTCAAAAGTTAATAGCTGAAAAGAAAAGGAAAATATTATCAATTTAAATAATAATATAATTTTGTAAAAGAAAGCTATTAAATCCTGTTATATGAATTTATAAACAATATAATTCCTTGAAAATATTTGAACCACCATGGCTCACTATTTTAGAAATAGTGTGTATAATACAAAGACAGTACTAATTTCCATTCATTAAAAAATTAAAGTGAATATGTTTTAATGCATCTTTGCTCTCTTCTATGTAAAAGCTTAGTTTTTATCTGAATAAGAATGTATCTTACATAAAAAATATTGTTTTTATTTTTATAGAGAAAAATATTTTGCTTGTTTGATGCAGTAAGATGAATATTGTTCTATACCATAATAAGCAGCTTTGCTCAGTGGCAACATGGAAGCCACTGAGCTTTATCTGAAGTGTGATTATTGCTTACTGAAAACAATTGTATAAGAACCATGCCAATAATATTAGGATGGAAGCAGAACAGACAAGTAAGCCAAGCCACTCATTCATGTAGTAAAATACATAAGTATAAAAGCAAAATAGAAATATGTTTAGATTTCATTTTTCATGTTTTTGTGTTGTATTTTAAAGGCTATATTTTCTACCTCCTATTTCCCTATACCTTTGTACTTCCCTCTCTCCTGTGCATTAAAGAACAATTGAATTTGTTTACATCAGAGTAAAAGGTCCTGGATTTGAAATAAATAACATTCACATTTCTCCAATAGTAATATTTTTCTTGATTACAAAAAAAAAAAATACAGTAAAAGAAAAAACTCATGTTTACCTAGAAAGTAGGAATATACAGTTTGTTACCGTTATGAATTCATTTTGGGAGGTGTGGAGAAAATCACTCTTTTCCTACTCACTTTGAAAAATAATAAGAGCCCTTTGCAGTGTATTTTCTGAGGAAGCAATCATCTCAGGGACTTTTGTGGGAAAACTATTCTCCTAGTCCCTACCATCTAATCTAACTCTCTTGGTCAAGATCTTTTAGATCTTGTGAACTTTGATGCTATCTGATTGTAATTTCAAAACTACCTCCAGCATTTTATTTGCAACAGCACAAATATCTACATACCTTAATTTGTAATTCAAAACCATACCTCTCCTAGCTACTACACACTCCCCCGGGGTCATTAATTAATTTTAGACTTTCCTGGTTGGAACTGACCTTTAAACTTCCAATTTCTTTTCTTTTGTTTTGGATATGAGATCCATATAATACTGAAAAAGAATATTTACTATACCGTACATATTTCAATGGATCACCTTCCTTTTTTTGAAAACATTAAGGCATCCCAGTAACAACAGTGCATGCATTGACCTTACTCCTTTGACTTAACAAAGAGATGATAAAGGCGTTTAGAACAAACTGACAAACCTAGAAGAAGAAAAAAACTAGCCTGTACATATGACTCACATCCATTGAACTGAGAGACAAAAGTCTTTTACTTGGGTACAAATAATTCTGTTAAAGACACCTGGGGGACTGGATATAGACTTGAATTAATTTATAATGCCTTCCGTTGCCTTGACCTCTGCATTGGCATAAGGTTTGTGCATGAGTGTTCTGTTTCTTTGTTTCTGAGGATGAATAAGTGACTCTAGAGAGGCGTAAGCCTAATTCACATTCTTCTCCCAAGTCTTTCTTGATTCTCATATTTTACAGAACACTCTATTATCTAATTCTTTTTCTTCCTTAATATACTATGAATTCTTTTAATGAATCTGTTTCTAAAAGACAATTATTGATATTATATTCAAACAACCATTGGTCTTTTAGCTAAATAATTCTTTTATAGGTAAGAAGACTGAAAATTAAAATTTACATAACATAGGTAAAAATTTCCAAGAAAAGCCAAAAATGCCAAGTATATTTTACAAAAGTAAAAATTTTAAAATACTACAATTATGGTTTTGTTATATTTAATCCCCAGTTTAAATATCAATTCATAGAAAAGTGTTAGCAAACAATTCATTTCCATGAGATTGTTGGTTAGCTCAGTAGTCCCTAACAAGTGACCATAGAAAGTATCATTAGAACACAAATTTAGTACCTGAAAATGGTCATATCTCATAATCTTAAGTTCACTGCAGAAAATTGCCCACTGAGCTATATCTTGCCCTCAACTAAATCCTGAAGTGTTCCTCAGTGCCTAGGTTTACACATGCAGGGTGTCAACTATCTATTTCAATACAAGACCACTTTATTTTAGTCTCAGTATTATTTTCATCTCTCTGAAATAAATGATGAAATCACTATGTTTGAAAATTATTTACATATAATTTTATAGTATCTGCCTTATGAACTTACACATCTTCTACCATCTCAGAATGAAAATTTGAATGGCTTGCCTGGAAAAGCAGAAAAGTAATTTCCTCGAAACATTAGGAAGAAAAGAGAACATAACCATGCGACACTGGAGACATCTGATGTGGGCATTTCACAAGAGTGTTGTCTGAGCAGACTTTGTATATAGATTCTATTTACTCAGAAAAATGATGCATATGTGATTGAAACTTTATTACCAACATCTTTCTAGAAATACATCCACTTTGAAAATAATTCTCATTTTAACTAGTTATAAATAACTACATCTGAATAGAAATTGATGCTGTTCTGTTTAGAATAGGATCTATACAGATCTTTTCTGAAAAAGCAAGAAATTTAAAATCCTTTTTAAGAAAATATAAAATAAATAAAGAAGACTGATCACTGTCTCAACTATTTACTGCTGTATAGTTATTTTTAAAGTGTATA
Source organism: Montemys delectorum (assembly GCA_019843815.1). NCBI lineage: Eukaryota > Metazoa > Chordata > Mammalia > Rodentia > Muridae > Montemys > Montemys delectorum. Next base: position 27,752 of record JADRCD010238843.1, read on the forward strand.
ATCATCTTTGACATCTAAAGTAACATATTAAAGTATAGCTATGATCAAGACAGATTTTGATATGCAGTATTCTCAAAATTTTCCTAGTTTAGTCTTTCCACATCTCTTTCAGTTTAAAATATCAGTGGAGGAAAGGAGAGGGAGCTGGTGATATCTGACATTTGTTTTGAGGAGTAATTTGCAATGTGATAAAGTGAGCAAGGGATCACTTATATCCAAGAACTACTGAGCAGCAAATGCCAAAGGGTCCAGGTCAAATGTTGAAATGACATCACTGAGTAACTAAGAGTGCCATTTGTACTCACAATGTTCTCAGCAGTACCATGTTTGTATGATTTTTTTTTTAGGCAGAATTGAGATGGGTGTTCCTAGCTGAGACATTAAGAAGTACTTAAAGCAGTATTGGCACATTAAGGTTGGGGAAGTTAAGGAAAACAGCACTCTTCCACTGTTTGTGAAATGTTGGTCAAGCTTATAGTGTGTTTACATGCCTGCATCACACCTTTGCTTATAGACCTCTATAAGCAAAGATTATAGATCATGAAATTTTACTGTTGAGAAAAACTATTGTGGAATAGCAATCATGACTGTGTATAAGAGTAGCAAGATGCTGTAGCCCATTGACTATAGAATTAAATGTATCCTGCAAGACAGAAGAATCTTCATTGGTGCATGTAAGGCTTTTGACAAGCACATGAATTTGATTTTCTGTGATTGTGATGAGTTCAGGAAGATCAAGCCAAATAATGCAAAACAGCCCAGAGTGTGCAGAAAAATGGGCTGTGGGTCTGGTCTTGCTACATAGTGAGAACTTGGTTTCCATTACCATGGAGGGTCTACCTCCTAATGATACTGGCATTGCTCATGTTCCATTTTTTGTAGCTACATGTGGTCCTGGGGTTGAGAGGACAGCTACCAGAGGAGTACCAGCTGGTTTACCCATTACCTAAGATCCTGCTGGATTAGCAGGCACTGTGTGAAGAGTTGGAGGTCTATCCCTGCAGGTCATGACTCCACCATGAAGAGGCAGTGTAGTACCTGTTGATTGCTGTTGCTGCTACTTTCAGCTCTGCAGTTGGCTCTACCCCGTACTCACCGGGATGAGGAGCCCCACCTCTACCTGCTGAGAGAGCAACCCGCATCACCAGGAATTATGGTTCCTCTATCTGGTGTGAGAACACCCATGGGCCCACCAATTGGCATTCCCCCTGCTCAATGGAGACCTATAGGTATGTTCCCTCCAGAAACGAGACCCATTTCACCATCAATTAGAGGCCCAGGAATGCATACGAAAAGAGCCTGAGAGATGGCTGATAAACATCAGGCCTTCTCTTTCCCTGTAATGCAACTTTTGAAATTGTGTAGGCTACAGGGTTTTTTATGACCACTCTTACTGTATAAATTAAAGGTAATAAATACATAGAGCATCTAAAAAAATCAGTGGAAACAACCCAAATGAAAAGGAGATTGGATTTAAAAATACCACTGGATAGAATACCGACCCCAAATCTAAACGATGTAAGAATTGATATTCACAGTGTAAGTTAAACACAATAAATGTTTACAGAAGAAAGTCAGTCAAAATCAGTACTCATTTTGCCACATTAATATAAAATCTTATGAAATTTCACAAAATTTATTATGACTAAATGTTGTAAAACATGAGCTTTTAATTAGCTTTTGTAGGGTATGATGTGTGGCTGTCTTATATCTTATCTACTAGGCTTTAGAGCCCTCAGTATCTGAGTGGAGATGACTCACTTTCTGTAGCCATAACATGGATTCCTACAAAAATCTTGCTGGAAGAAGATAAGAGCAGCTGGAAACAGAAAAACTGTAGTCATATACAGGCTCTGCATGCGCTGAGAATTTCTTTATACAAATTCTTATCTACTAAGATGTTCTGCATAACAATTCTTTCTCTCTTCCCCCCATTTCCTCTTTGGCTGCCTGGCTACTGTGATAGTCCTCAGAGAAGTATTTACACTTTATTTATATTTCTTGATTCTATATTAAAATTAAATGGGAGAATATTCTGAATAAAGTCTGGTAAAAGAGAAACCTTCATTTATGTTTTTTTTAACTTTACTTATTATTGAAATACTCATTTTTATTTTACTGTTTTATTGAAAATAGATTTTTCTCTCAAAATACTAGACTAGTGCTTCCTTTTCCTCCACTCCTCCTCAGACCCTTCCCACCTCTCCTTCCCCCTGGATCTTGTCCTTGCAATTCCCCTGAGAAAGGAGCAGGCTTCCAGGAGACACCAACACAACCTGACAAAACAGGATACAATAAGACAGGCAAAAAGCCCTCATACTGAGACTGGATTGGACAACTCAACAGGAGGAAAAAAGCCCCAAGAACAGGAAATAAAGTCAGAGGCAGTCAATCTCACTTTTAGAAGATCCACCAATACAACGACCTCATGGCCATGACCTATAGACAGAGACCTGGTGAATGTTGGCACCATGACTGATGCTTCAGTCTCTGTTTGCCCATTTGAGCCCTGCTTAGATGACTCAGTAAGCCATGTTCTACTAGTATTCTCTAACCCCTCTGACTCATACAATCTTTTCTCTCTAATTTCTGCCAGCTTCTCTGTGCTCCAAGAGGTGGAAAATACTAAGATTTTTAATTTACACACTTGCTGTATAAAGTCTGGCTGATCTGGATCTGCTCCTATCCACCAGAGAAAGCCTCTTTAATGATAACTAGATAAGACTCTAGTCTATGAGTATAGAAGAATTAATTAGAAAATATTTCATTGATTTTTTTTGTCAGTCATGTTTGGTACTATCCTAGGTCCCTGAGCTATTAAGCCTCTGTTTCTGGCCCTTTAGGCAATGTCAGGCATGGGATGCCTCTGATGTCATGGGTCTCAAGTCAAATCAGACATTGGTTAGCTACTCCAACAAGTTCTGTGCCACAGTTGCCCTACTATATCGTGCAGGTGGGACAGAATGTAGGAGAAAGATTTTTATGGCTAGGTTGGTATCTGGGCTTCTCTTTCAGTAGCCTGCAAAATACTCTATTGCATCAGAACAAAAACTTATGGGTGAAGGCTCCATGCAGACACTTGCTTTATCTCTTGGTGTTCAGTGAGCTATGTGAATGTTGTCCTTGGCATGAGGCATCGTTTGCACTTTTCAGAGAGAAATATAGAGACTTCTGCTAACATCAGCCTGGATATCCACAGGAACTGCTGGGCTAAAAACTTGACAGAATGTAACCCAGGCACACTACTGGTAGCCTTGCTTTAGTACAAAACATGACTAAGACTTCATGTTCTCCTATACTAGGAGTCCTTACTAGGGTCACATTCATAGATTCCAGGAAGTATCCACTGTACTGTTTTCACATCATCATAAAATGCTTTCCAATTCCAGGAGTTTCTCCCCTCATTCTCTCTATCCATCACCCCCCAACCACTTCATGCTTTATGCTTCTGTCCCTACCAGCCACCAGTAAATGCATAGAACCTATTCAAGTTCCCATGGAGATACATGTGTCCCACCTAGAGTCCTCCTTTACTTAACCTTTTGGGGTCTGTGGGCCATATTTGTTTATCTAAACCTTAAGAACTAATATTGACTTATAACTGAATACATATCATATTTGTCCCTCTAGGTCTGGACTAACTCAACCAGGATGATTTCTTCTAGTTCTGTCCATTTGCCTGCAAATTTCATGATGTCATTTTTTTTTAAAATGCTGAGTAATATTGTCTAAATCCACAACATTTTCTTTATCCATTCATTGCATACCTATTCTGTTCCCAGTTTCTGCCTATTATGATACAGCAGCAATAAACATGATTGAGCAAGTGTCCTTGTGGTAGAATAGAGTGTCCTTTGGGTAAATGACAAGGAGTGTTATAGCTGAGTTTTGAGGTAAAATTATTGCCAATTTTCTGAAGAAATACCATATTGACTTCTATACGAAAGGTTTGCACTCCTACCAGCAGTAGAGTAGTATTCATCTTGTTCCAAATTCTCACCAAGCATGGTCTGTTACATGGGTTATTGATATTATTTAAGCATTTTATCAAGTGTAAGATAGAATGTCAAAGTATTTTTGATTTGGATTTCCCTGTTAGCTAAGGATGTTGACCACTTCTTTATGTTTATCAGCCATTTAGATTCTGACTTCTTTATTGAGAATTCACTGTTTAGATCTGTATCCCATTTTTAAGTGGATTATTTGATTTTTTTTAGTACCTAGTTTCTTAAGCTATTTATGTATTTTGTATTTTAAGCCTCTATCAGATGTGGAGTTGGTAAACATCTTTTTCTATTTTGTAGGTTGTAGGTTTGTCCTATTGATTGTGTCCTTTGTCATACCGAAGCTTTTTACTTTCATGACATCCTGTTGATTAATAGTTGATTTGAGCTTGTGCTATCAGTGTTAACTTCAGAAAGTTGTCTCCTATAACCATGCATTCAAGACTATCCCTACCACCTTTCTATCAGGTTCATATCTCTGCTTTTATGTTGAAGTCTTCAAAACATGTAGATTTGAATCTTTTGGACATTGATAAATATGTGTCTATTTGCATTCTTTTTTTTTCTTTTTTTTTTAATTTGAATTCTTTACTTGTAGACATTGGTCTTGACCAATGCCAGGTGTGATAGTACAACTTGAAATCAGGAATGATGATAACTCCAGCAGTTATTTTATTTTTCATGATTGGTTTGGCAATTCTGTTTTGTTTTCTCTCCATATGAAGTTGTCAATTTCCTTTCAAGGTCTGTAAAGAATAGTGTTAGCATTTCAATGGGGATTGTGTTGAATGTTCAGATTGCTACTAGTAGAATGGCCATTTTTACTAAATCCTAAGGATCCACAAGCATGGCTGATACTTGATTTTCTTATATCTTCTTCAACTTCCTCCTTCAAATCATTAAAGTTTTTATCACTCAAGTCTTTGACTTGTTTGGCAATAGTTATGCCAAGATATTTTATATTATTTTAGGCTTTTATAAAGGGTATTATTTCTTTGATTTCTTTCTCATTTGTATATAGGAAGGGCACTGATTACAATTCTTTACCTCTTTTCTCAAAACACAAGGGCAAGCAACCACTTTTGTAAAAGAAATACGTGTACAGCTTAAATCACATATTGACCCTCACACATTAATAGTGGGTGACTTCAATACTTACCTTTCACCAAGAGACAGGTAATCCACACAAAAACTAATCAGAGAAATAGTATAACTAACAGACTTTATAAACCAAATGCATTTAACAGATAGTTACAAAATATTTCACCCAAACACAAAAGAATATACTGTCATCCCAGCACATCATTGAACTTTTTCCAAAACTGACCATATTCTCTGACATAAAGCACTTCTGAATGGATACAAGAAAATGGAACTAACTTTTGGATCATATCAGCCCACAATGGCTTAAAGCTGGATACCAAGAAGAACAGAAGCAAAAGAAAGCTTACATACTCACAGAAAGATGAACAAGTATCTACTGAATGAAAAAATGGGTCAAGACAGAAGCAAAAATGAAATTCAATGATCTAAAGAGTTCATTGAAAATGAATGCATAATATACCTGTATTGGATGGTGGTGTGTGTCAACTTGAGACAGGCTGGAGTTATCACAGAGAAAGGAGCTTCAGTTGGGGAAGTGCTTCCATGAGATCCAGCTGTAGGGCATTTTCTCAATTAGTGATCAAGGGGGAAGGGCCCTTTGTGGGTGGTACCATCTCTGGCCTGGTAGTCTTGGGTTCTATTAGAGAGCAGGTTGAGCAAGCCAGGGGAAGCAAGCCAGTAAGGAGCATCCCTCCATGGCCTCTACATCAGCTCCTGCTTCCTGACCTGCTTGAGTTCCAGTCCTGACTTCCTTTGATGATGAATAGCATCATGGAAATGTAAGCTGGATAACCACTTTTCTCCATATCTTGCTTCTTGGTTATGATGTTTGTATAGGAATAGAAAGCCTGACTAATGATCATCAATGGGAGGAGAGGCCCTTGGCCTTGTGAAGGTTCTCTGCCCCAGTGTAGGGGAATGCCAGGGCCAATAAGTGGGAGAGGGTAGAGTGGCAAGCAGGGGGAGGGGGGAGGCAACAGGGGTTTGTTCTTGTTGTTTTTTGTTTTTTGTTTTCATTTTGTTTTTTGGAGGGGAAACTGGGAAAGGAGAAATCATATGACATGTAAATAAAGAAAATATCTAATAAAAAAGAAAAAGAAAAAAAGAAAAAAAAAAGAAAGCCTGACTAAGACAAATTGGTACTAGGACTGGGGTATTTCTGTGACAACCTAACCGTATTTTGTGGAGGACTGTGGAAGGACTTTTGAACTTTGAGCTAGAAGAGCCATTGGGATGTTAAGAATTCTATAGGATGTTCTATAGGAGCTTGGAAGATAATGTTGAGTGCAGAAGATGGAGGACTGGCTTGTGAAATTTTAGAGGGAGGACTGAAGACTCTTATCAGGACCATTGATGTTTTGATTGTAAAGATTCTGTAGTTTTGGTTAGCTGGGGCTGAAGAATCACTTGTGATTAACAAGATACCAGAACTACTAAAGTGAGACCTTTGCATTACTGGGACTATAGATGCTGGTTAACTGGAGCTAAGAAATTAGCTATGATTAAGAAGAGACCAGCATCACTGAGGTAAAATCTCCTGGGATGCATTTTCTGAGAACACAAAGAATTTGTATTCCAGAGATAGCCAAGGTTGTATCTGGTGCTGCAGCAGGACTTGGTAATGTATAAGAGTCATCCAGGTGATACTGGCTTTGAAGGCATAAGGGGTCTTAAAGAGCAGCTGAGGCTTGGACTGTGAGAGGTCATGGAAGGCCATTGGTGAAGGTCCAGTGTCTGATGCAACTCATGACCTAGGACTTGAAGGGATCATGCAAAAGAATTGAGGCTTGGCACCATGAAGAGAGCATATGAGAGGCTATTGGTGAAGTGTAGTTACAGTTCCCTGTAAATTTTGTCATTACATTTTTCTTTATGCTGCTTTTTTTTCAGGATATTTTTATATAACAATAGAAATAAATTCATTTATTTCTATAATTTTTATAATTATTAAAAAGAGAAAATCAGAAATGAAAGGGGGACATAACAGCAACATTGAAAAAAATCCAGAGAATCATAAAGACAGATTTTATAAACATGTACTCCACCAAAATGGGCAATCTAAAAGAAGTAGATAACTTTCTCAAAATATACCCTTACTAACATTAAACTAATGTCAGATAAAGAACTTAAATAGAATTATAACCCCTCCCTATGTTAATAGAAACAGTCATTAAAATCAAATCAAAAGAAAAATACATCCAAGGGCCAAATACTTAGTTTTATTGCAGAATTCTACCAGACTTTCAAAGAAGAGTTAACACTACATACTCCTTAAATTATTTCACAAAATAAAAACAAAAGTAACTTTGAAAAATTTATTTTATGAGGCCTCAGTTACCCTGAAGCACAAACCACATAAAAAATTGAGAAATAGAAAATTATAGACCAATTTCCCTCATGAACATTGATGCAAAACTACTCATCAATATACTCACTAGCTGAGTTTAGGAACACATCAAAACATCATCCACCATGAGCAAGTAAGTAAACTTCATTCCAGAGATGCAGGGCTGGATCAACATAGAAAAACTGGTTAGTGTAATCTACTATAAAAATAAACTTAAAAATAATCACATGAGATCATTTCATTGGATGCCAAACCACCTTTGACAAAATCCAAAACTCCTTCATATTTTATTTCTCATTCTTTAAAATGAACATTCAAGTTATTGCTATCACTTCCATGTACATACAGATTTAACACACAGACTAGTTCTAACTTAGTTTTAATTAGGTTATATTTAATTTTGTTGTATAACACACCCACAAATAGAAATTTAAACATGTTTATTTACAATTAAAGAAATATGAATATTTCTGTATTATTAAATTTTTCTCAACTTGCTTACCTTTGGATGTACTTACACATTACAAGTTTTTTAAAAGTAAAAGTAGTCATTAGTGATTGATGAATAGAACATAGGCTTTAGAATTTCGAATTTGCCACGAAAACATTAACTAAAGGGAGAACAAAATAGCGAAACCTAAGTTCTTTGCAAAAATTCATAAATTAAAATACCAAAAAAGTATTTTTAAAATTACAAAAATAAACTTAAAATTATGGACAATTGTGGAAGAGATGTGTCACACTCACACACACACACACACACACACACATATGTATGTATGTATAAATAATGTGTGTAATAAAATAAGAAACCTAGAAAGGAACCTGTGTGCATATAAGGTGTGCATATATAACTTATAAATACCAGAGTAAAGACTTGGGTGTTGTTCCTTTGTTGGGGTTTTACATCTTTTGAGACAGGGTCTCTTACTTGCTTTAAGCTCACCAAGTACAGCTAAGAGACTGACCAGTAGTCCTCATGATTCAATGTCTACCTTTTTAGTATTAGATTTATAAACTTATCAGCATTCCTGTCTTTATGAAATGATTCTGAGCACTGAGTTCTGAGCATCACAAGGTAAGCATTTTACTGAGTCAGCTTTCCAGCTCTCCAAACATATTTTGACTAAGTAAATTTTATCTAAAACTGATGAACATGTTTATATTTTCCACTTTCCTTCTCTTCCATAGTTTTCTTTATATGACTCAGTTTTTGAAGTCCACAACTTGAATTTTTCTTTCTTACTATCTCCTACCCATCTTCAAAAGAAGTGAAGATTCTTCTATTAAGTTGATTTCTCTGTTCTCCTATTAGTCCAATTTCATTCACACCTGTTCATTATCAGAATTCATCCAATAGCTTTCAAAGGAAAGCACTTTGGTATTTGAGGAAGCAGAAGAAATGAAGAGAGAATCTTTTATTTATGTTCTTGCCATTACATCCAGAGAAAGTTAACATTTGTTTCACTATTTAATGACACAGTGTTTTCTTGTCAGTGATGATTTTCCTCTTATGTGATAGAAGAGATTTTCTACTTAATCATGTTTAAATGTTCCCTGCAGCTAGAGCAACTTGGAAGTCTACTGACAAATGAAGCCTCTAACAAGGATAAAGTTTTCATTCCGAATTAAAGTTGAACATTTAACTAAATAGTGACCTCAATTAGGATCTTCCATGGTTTTCTGGGTAGAAACAAATAGTTCTGTAGAAAAAAATAGATAATTTGACTGTCCTTTTGATTAATTCAATTGAATTCAAAATTTGTTCAAAGGTTAAGAAACAAAAGCTAAAAGTCAAAGAGATTTGTTCTGAGAAAATAGTCACATGATATAACAGAGGAAAATCATGAAAAAAAGCAATTATGACCTTAGCCACTGGTCAGAAATAATGACTAGTGGCCACAGAAAATAAAATAATGAAGAGTTGAAATCATAGGCCCTGGAGTGTTTCTACAGTTTGTTTATTGTCAGTACACAACAACTTCTATAGTAATCTCATTACCAAATAGAGTTGCACAGTCTCAGGGATACACGGAGTCATCATCTTAACCCAATGATTAAAGAAAACACCAAGTGTCACAGAATTTTATTTTCTTCAGAAGAGTTAAATTCATCAAAAATAATTTAAACCAATTGTAAAATTATGTTAATGAGATTTAGTCTTAGTTTTCTAGAGCTTAAACCATCACTAAGTTGACTGCTTTAGTTCTCTTAGTTGATACAGAACACTCAAACCTAATGATGTCTATAAACTCCATTGCAATCTCTTATATATCATATGACTATCCCTGTAGGTAGTCAAAATGTCTCTTTAAGATGTGGATTTCATGTTATCCTTTAAAGAGACTGGTGAAGTAACAAATTCATCCTTCACACACAACCAGATGTCAGCTCCACTAAATCCTTTCAAGGGAATCATAGAAATGTAAAAATAAAACAAAACATTAGGACATCTTAGCTGTGAATGCTTTCATAATGATTCCCCTCAATCAGGAAAGACTTGTGGCTTCCTTCCTTCTATAATCAGGTTTTAAAACTGAGTAACTTCAATGCTTATTATGACATTCTGTAGCTAGCAATATGTCAAGCAGTGAAATCCTAAATGTGGCTTTTAGGCTTAGTAGAAAAGCAGAAAGTAAAAGAATCTCTTATGCATGATTCTTTTCCAGAAACCATTGTAAAATAAAATGTTTAATTTCTGATATCCCAAGAGTAAAGGATGTAATATTAAATATGTTGTTAAATATATTTTGAATGTAGTTACATAATTTGACAAAAGGTAGATACTATATTTTTTCAATTTTGTTATCTATGTCATTTGTACATTTTAATGTTTAGAAGAAGAACATAAAATTCATCCCTCCATTAAGTGCATTTTCAAAGTTATGAAGTTCCTCCACTCAAATAATTGCTCTATTTTTGATTTCAAGAGGTGACAACAAGGATATGAATTCTCACCCTGAATCTGCTATTTGTCACCTCAATAAACTTGAGCAAGCCATTTTCTCTAGTAAACATGCCCTTTTCTGGATGGATATCTATGATCCTTTTAAGCTTAATGTCCTTGAATGGTCCTACTTTTAGAATGTTCTTATTTTTAACGTGGAACCACAGATACTTTCTAGTTATGTAGTTCTTATTTTAGAAAGCCTCTATACATACTATCTGCACATGCACAATTGTGCATGTGCACATACACACATACACATATACACACATATACACAGAGTAGCACAGCTTACTGATACTTGCAATAGGAATGAATAATGATTATCCAAACACTAAAGTGCATGTGATAATCTTTCATCACTATAAAGTGTCAATGTCTTGGAAGGCCACTCTATTATTCTTGTCATTCATTATGATATTAATAAACTTGTCCCCAGTTTCCAGCTTATCAGCCTTTTTGACTGCAATTGAAAATCATACTTTGTTTCTTTTCCAAAATCAAATAATACGTGTACATATATACATACATATGTATACATATATACATATAATATATAATTGTATGTATATAATATATAAAGTATACATAATATATATGCACAAAGCATAACATATAATTATGTTTAGTAATTTTCCATAAGAACATTTAAAAGACAAAGTGAAATAACAAATGTATTTGACAAATTAAATGAAAATGGAACTAGATATTATATATTGCTTTATAGTTGACAAATTAACATAATCCTAGTTATAGCGTTAGACGGACCTATTTGCATCTTTATCTCAAAGTAAACTATCATGTTTACTGTTTCTTTAGCTTTGGTATGCTTTCTCAACTTACAGTTAATATTTCAATATATGATTTTCTGTAAAATATATTTTGTTCTCAGTTGTAGCTTTCCCCATGTTTGAAAGCATGATATTAATAGTTAGAAACCTGGAAAAGTGAGCTTAAAAAAACAGTACGAGGTATCTTTGTGAGCAGAATCACTTTTTAAACATCTCTGTTCATAGATAAGATTATCTGGATATAGCACACTTAGTGTCAGGTAGATCAGCACATATTCAGGGAAACAGTGTCTGTAGAGCACTCCCAAGCATCTCACTCGCTTACTGTTAAAAGTAAGGCCAACTGGCTTCACCCTATTTGATTATATAAGCACAGGAGTGTTGAAGCCTGCTTTTAGTGAATGAGCAACATGGAGAAAGTTCTATATCCATTAATAATACAGAATTTTAGAAGCCAAAGAATGGAATTGCTTGATTAGTCACTATTTTTGAAGGAAATATATTTGTAGTCAATTCTCAACCAAAGTTTAACCAGTGACTAGGTCATTATCTCTGAATGAGCATTTTTTTTCTTTCTATCATGTTTTCAATTTTTGAATTAAAAAGTGGTTTGTAACTGAGATTTTGTCACTAGCAACTTTTTAGAAAAGTAGTTACCTGACAGTTTTTATTGATTTGTCTTACGTTAGAAAATGAAATGTCAGACAATATTAACTGCATTTTTACAGTAAGTTGCTATATCAGGAGTAACAGCTAGATGAATTTTTTCCTGTCTGACTCACAATGAACACATTCATTTAAGTGTGTTCAATTTAGATGAATGTAACATATCTATATTCATTACAGTTCTACCTATCTGTAAGTAGGATTAATAAGGTGATAATTACTACTTCTGCAATAGTGGACTATTGTCACAAGTCTGAAGCAAGAAAAGGCATTTCCTGCTGGACTGTGGTGGCGTGCACCTTTAATCCCAGCACTTGGGAGGCAGAGGCAGGCAGATTTCTGAGTTCAAGGCTAGCCTGGTCTACAGAGTCAGTTCCAGGACAGCCAGGGCTACACAGAGAAACCCTGTCTCGAAAAACCAAAAAGAAAAAAAAAAAAAGTCATTTCCTTATATTTTGTAAACTAACAAAATAGATACTTTCCAAAATCATAGCTTCAAATATAGAAAAATTCTCTTGAATTTTAAGTGAATTTAATGCTTATAAATGTGGTCAGTCCATAGTTTCTACTTTGTTTGGGGATCCCAAGGGTTCTTTTTTATGTGGGAAATGATAGAAGAGAACTGAGAGTCTAACAGTCTCCCCACATGTGAAGCTCATATTTCTCACACTGCTATCCTACATCTGTGCTGTAGACATGCCATGACATGGGTGAAATTATTTGTACAACTTTTTCTTAGGTTTAATGAAGAAATAGCTAAACGACAGTGATTTGTTTAGACATATTTTCTGACTATGGGAGTATATATTCAAAGTACATCTTGGAATTCCTATAAATCTCTTCAAGTCTTTACTATTCTTTACAGGGTTGTGAGTTGCATTATTAATTAACAAATCCAGACTGATGTATCATTGTGGTGGTTAAAATGAGAAATATATCCAATAGACTCATATATTTAAATATTTGGTTTCCAGTGACTGTGGAGATTTTGGAACCTTTAGCAGATGTAACCTTGCTTAAGAAATAAGAAAGTGCAGGCTTTGAGGATTTATAGTCTCCTTGGCACTCACTCTTGAGTTGGAGGTCAAAATAAACTCTTTCTCCTTGATTCACTTTTCATCATGAAGTCTTTTATCACAGCAACATAAAGTAACTAAAAAAAATTATTATTGGGATATTTGATCTTTTACATTTAGAATTATGTTTTATGTTGTAAAATTATATAGTTTGGGTGCCATCATACATAATGAAAGATTTCTAAAAATACTCAACTTATCCTAGTCTGTAACAAAACACAAAGAGAAATCAAATAATCCATTCGTTTATTGCTGATACTTTCTTTTATTGTCTTTTAAATGTTTATTTATTTATTTATTTATTTATTAATTTATACACTCCAGATTTTATCCACCCTGCCCCCTCAGTCTAATCCTCCAACTATTACACATCGCATTCTTTCTTCCCAACCCCTCTCTCCATGATGATGTCCCAAGCACCCACCATCCACTCAACTAGACCTCTAAACTCCCTGGGGCCACCAGTCTCGTGAGGGTTAGGTGCATCTTCTCTGATTAAACCCAGACCCAGCAGTCCTCTGCTCTGTATGTGTTGGGTGCCTCATACCAGCTGGCAATGCTGCCTGGTTGGTGGCTCAGTGTATGAGAGATCTTGGGGGTCCAGGTTTCTTGATGAACATTTTCCACCTGTGTCCTTTGTTTTCTATGCCCAGGGATACTGTTTGATTTCACTGATGCAAGCTCAGATTTCCTCTATTAGAAACTGATTAGCTCAGAAGTTCAGGATACCCAAGATACAATTCATATACCATATGAATCTCAAGAAAAAGGAAGACCACCACAATGTAGAGCAGAAACTGAAGGAAAGGCTATCCAGTGACTGTTCTACCTGGGGATCCATCCCATATACAATCACTAAACCCAGACACTGTTGTGGATGCCAGCAAGTGATGGCTGACAGGAGCCTGATACAGCTCTCTCCTGAGAAGCTCTGCCAGTATCTGACAAATACAGAAATAGATGCTTAGAGCCATCCATTGGGCTGATCACAGGGTCCCTAATGGAGAAGCTAGAGAAAGGACCCAAAGAGCTGAAGGATTTGCAGCCCCTTAGGACAAACAACAGTATGAACTAACCAGTACCCCCAGAGCTCTCAGGGAAAAAACACCAACCAAAGAGTACACATGTAAGAACTCAAGGCTCCAGACACACACGTAGCAGAGTTTGGCCTTGTGGGACATCAATGAGAGGAGAAGCCCTTGGTCCTGTGAAGACTCGATGCCTCAACATAGGGGAATGCTAGGACAAGGAAGTGGGACTGGGTGAGTTAGTGAGCAGGGAGAAGGGGGAAGGGGTAGGAGGTTTTTGGAGGGAAATAAAGAAAGGGGATAACATTTGAAATGTAAATAAAAAAACTTATAATAAATAAATAAAAAAGGAAAAAATTGATAGGACTTGAATGTTGGTTAGATAGTATTACATCTCCCCAAAATAATTTGTTTCCATATGTTTTTGACTGTTTTGGTTGTTCTGTGTATAGCAATCTACAATTTCAAAAGTTTTGTAATATTATGTCTGTATAAAACCAATAAGAAATATAGAAAGATAAAGAGATACAGAAGATGGAGGATAAAGTAACAGGAAGATGCCTGTCACAAGGATTTACATGATGAGCTACCTTGAAATAGCTATAAACCATGTACGCTTGTGTTTGCATCTGCAAGTGTGGTCTAAATAAAATTTCTTATGTGCATTTACATATGTGTGTATGGATATGGTATGTGTACTTTGTAGATATAAATGTAATGTATTTTAATTATATATAGATGTATATATATATATATATATATATATATATATATATATATATACTT
>JADRCD010238844.1:0-42456 GCA_019843815.1 Montemys delectorum
CAGGGAGGGGCAGAGATGGTCGATGATTCAGCTCTGTCACTTAGAAGCTGAGAGGATTCTGTCCCTGCAGTCCTGGGACTCCCCTGCAATTCCTGAGGCCTATGCCTCCGTGTTGGTCCCGCCTTAGAAGGTCACTGTAGAGAAAATGGCCCTGAAAAACTTTTTATATGTAAAGATTTTGCAGCATTAGTTTCTTTTCTCAGTTCTACTTTATGCTAGTGAATGTCCTATAGGGAATTAGTTTTTAAAGTGCAACAACAACAAGAGTTTACTACAAAAATAACAACATGATGGTAGATTACTCATGCACTCAGTACTTTCAATAGACTCTAACCTGTAAGGAATCTTGCATCATTTCAATGTTTTGCAACAGATAGAGCTAAAGTTACTCAAAGCACTTTTAAATCAGATGATTCCTTATATGTAAAAATGCTTTTTTGTAATCTATACATAAGAGTTTAAGGCATACACAAGCATCCGATTCAAATGATAACTGAGAAGTACATAAATCATTCCCCTTCAGCTGGCTCTCCTCCCTCACCCTTTCTACAAGACTGTAATAATGTTAGTTATGAAACATTTTTAATTGACTCTAGCTATCAGACTATAAAATAAGTATAGTTATCTATGGAAGTAAAAATGAATGACTATTCTCTCTTCTCAAAGCACAAGGATTATTGTTATGAAAGAGGAGATGAAATGATTCTAAGAGGCAGAGGTATTGAATAACTTCAAGCAACCAGTGTTTTCTGGATGCAGCAGGGCCTTTGCATGGGTGGATTCACAGTCCATGCACCAGACCTGCATGATCTTGAGCATAAATTGTCTTAAGACACAATGCACAAGAACTGTAGAAATGTAAGTCACACAAGGTTTTAGCAAACAGTGGGGAGGAGAGCATGAATTTCCAGTAGCATCTGTTCAAGGCATTTGGCTACTTCATAAGAACATTTTTTCTCCTCAAGTTAATATTGTATAGTCAGTGAACAATACAATATTATATTTTCAGTGGAAGACACATTGCTCAGCATTCTAAAGAAATGTTTAAATATAACAGAAAATGTGGTGGGGTATTCTCATGTCAGTAACAAGGCTGAACTAAATTATGATTTATTAAAAGAACACTCCTTTTTTAATTAGATATTTTATTTATATTTCAAACGTTACTGCCTTTCCTGATTTCCCTCTGAAAATCCCCTATCCCATACCCCCTTCTTCTGCTCATCAACCCATCCACTTCTGCTTCCTTGCCCTGGTATTCCCCTACACTGGGGCATCTAGCCTTCTCAGGCCCAATGGCTTCTCCTCTTATTGATGCCTGACAAGGCTATCCTCTGCTACATACACAGCTGGAGCCATGGGTCCCTCCATGTGTACTCTTTGGTTCATAGTTTAATCCCTGGGAACTCTGGGGGTACAGGTTGGTTCACATTGTTTTTCTTCCTATGAGACTGCAAGCTCCTCCAGCTCCTTGAGTCATTTTTCTAGCTCCTCTATCGGGGACCTTGTGCTCAGTGTAATGGTTGGCTGATAGAATCCAACTCTGTATTTTTAGGTATTGGCAGAGCCTCTCAGAAGACAGCTATATCAGGCTCCTGTCAGCAAGCACTCGTTGGCATCCACAATAGTGTTTGGGTTTGATGACTGTATATGGGATGAATCCCCAGGTAGGACAGTCTCTGGATTGCCTTTCCTTCTGTTCCTGCTCCACACTTTTTCTCTGTAACTTCTCCTATGTATATTTTGTTCCCTCTTATAAGAAGGTCAAAGTACCTATACTTTGGTCTTCCCGCTTCTTGAGCTTCATTTGGTCTGTAAATTATATCTTGAGTATTCTGAGCTTCTGGGCTAATATCTACTTATCAGTGAGTGTATGCCATGTGGGTTCTTTTGTGATTGGATTAACTCACTCAGGATGATATTTTCTAGTTTTATCCATTTGCCTAAGAAATTCATGAATTCATTGTTTTTAATCGCTGAGTAGTATTCCATTGTGTAAATGTATCATATTTTGTGTATTCATTCCTCTTTGAGGGACATCTGGGTTCTTTGGTACTTCTGGCTACTATAAATAAAGCTTCTATGAACATAGTAGAGCATGTGTCCTTATTAAATGTTGGAGCCTCTTCTGTGTATATGCCTAAGAGTGGAACCTCATAAAATTACAAAGCTTCTGTAAGGCAAAGCACACTGTCAATAGGACAAAATGGCAACCAACAAATTGGGAAAAGGTCTTTACCAACCTTACATCCAATAGAGGGCTAATATCCAATATATACAAAGAACTCCAGAAGTTAGACTCCAGAGAACCAAATAACCCTATTAAAATGGGCTACATAGTTAAAAAAAAGAATTCTCAACTAAAGAATACTGAATGTCTAAGGAACACCTAACGAAATATTCAACATCCTTAATCATCAGGGAAATGCAAGTCAAAGTAACTCTGAGATTCTTCCTCACACCAGTCAGAATGGCTAAGATCAAAAACTCAGGTGACAGCAGATGCTGGTAAAGATGAGGAGAAAGAGGAACACTCCTCCACTGCTTGGGGGACTATAAGTTGATATAATCACTCTCTAAATCAGTTTGGCGGATCCTCAAAAAATTGGACATATACTACTGCAGGACTCAGCTCTACCAGCCCTTTGCTTTTAATTTTTATTTTATTGATTTACTTTACCATTTTTCTTCTCTCTGATTTTGGCTCCCATCTTTTCCCCTCTGTTTACACTGCTCTCCCCATTCAACTCCTTTTCATACACTTTCTTCTCTTTTCTCCTATGTTTCCTTTCTCTTTTCACCCTCCCCCCATACCCTCTCCTCTTTTCAGCTCAAATATATAGTCTGTTTCCCATAAGTTAAGACATAAAAGACAATCCAAAGAAACCGTTCTGCTTAAATCCAGCTTTTGACTAAAATTAATTGTAGAATTTCAGTTGAGGGGTTACTTATAGGGCTATAGATAACACAAATGCTGCTCTACTTCCAAGACTATATATTATAAAACTGCATTTCTGTTACATGCAGAAACCTCTATGAAACACATTTCTCTTCTTAAAAGTGTTTATTGTTTTTATACCCTTCTCTGACAGATGTTCTCAACCTCTGAGTCATGACCCCTCTAGAAGGGTTGTATATTAGATATCCTGCATATCAGCTGTTTACATTTTGATTCATATCACTAGCCAAGTTGCAGGGATAAATTGTCTAGGTCATATTTTTATGTTTCTAACACCTCACTACAATATGAACAACTTTATTAAAGGCTCATAGCATTAGCAAAGATTTTTTTTAATTAGGTATTTTCTTTATTTACATGTAAATTTCTCCTTTCCCAGTTTCCCCTCCAAAAAACAAACAAACAAACAAACAAACAAAAACAATAAGAACAAACTCCTGTTGCCTTCCCCATCCCCATGCCTGCCACCCCACCCTCTCCCACTTATTGACCCTGGCATTCTCCTACACTGGGGCACAGAACCTTCACAGGGCCGAGGACCTCTCCTCCTATTGATGAGCAACTTTGCAATCCTCTACTATACACATGCTTCCAAAACAATCAGTCCTACCATGTATAGTCCTTAGTTGGCGGCTGGGTCCCTGGGAGCTCTGAGGGTACTAGTTAGTTCATTTTGTTGCATTAGCAAAGTTTTTAATCACTGTTCTGTGAGATATTTTGTATCATACTTTAGAAGTTCCCAGGACCTATTACGTTTTTATTACTTCTTGGGTTTTAAATGCCTTACTTCTCCCTCCAGAATGCCTTCATTTCCACAGCTATAGGGTATTTTTTATCCTCTAATATCTCTAATTTAATTTAATCAGAAAGTAAAATGATCCATATTTATTAAAAGAACATTTTTACAAGGTGTGTGACAATAATCAATTTCCTTAAGTATATTAATCTAGTGGTGAGTATCTATGGATATATATATATATATATATATATATATATATATATATATATATAATCAGTTGTTATAGATACCTTTCTGCTTATCATCTATAAAGATACTAAGTTGTCCTTAGAGTATTTAAAATAATTATTGTAGTTATTTTTTGTTACAGAGATGTATGCCTACAAATACACAATATATGTTAGACTTATCCACATCCTCAGCAAAAAAGAAACTATTTATATCACTATGTCTGCCTTCAAAAGAATGACATATGGATTATGTTTATATCTTATTTTACAACTTTTATGTATCTTCCAGAAAAAAAGAAATCAAAAGAAAATGAAGACTTGGAGAGGGAAAATAAGGAAAGCGGAGAGAGGGGCTGGAGAGATGGCTCTGTTGTTAAGAGTACTGGCTGCCCTTCCAGAGGTCCTGAGTTAAATTCTTAGCAAATTCATGTAGCTATAAACCATCTGTAATTGGATCTGAAGCCCTTTTCTGGTGTGTCTAAAAACAACAACAGTGTTCTCATATACATAAAATCAATGAATCTTTAAAAAGATGTAATTATTTTTTAAAAGAAGAGACAGAGAGAGAGAGAGAGAGGGAGAGAGAGAGGAAAAATAGTTTCTGAATAAGCTTCCTCTTTTGTCTTACAAAACAGGGCACATTGGATTAACAATTTTTTTGCACCTTAATTTCTTAACTCTTTTCAAAACTGAATATGACCCTCACAAAGAAGGGCAGACAACAAGGGGAATATGCCAGTCACCATACTTGTTTTGAAGACACAACACACAGACATTAATCTATTTAAAAATATTTGTTTGTTGTAATTAGCAAAGTATCATACAACTAGTCCTTTGTGAGTAGTTACCTATTAAGGCTAATTTTAAAGTTATAATGTTTGTTTCTGACACAATATGGAGTAGAGAAGATGAACTTAAATCCAAACTTATAAAAGATTAGAGAGGACTTTAAAGAGGAAATTAATAAACCTCTTTCAAAATACAAGAAAATACACTTAAACAGGTAAAGGAAATGAACAAACCTTTCCAAGAACTAAGAATGAAAATAGAAGTAATAAAGAAAACACAAACTGAAGCAATCCTGAAGATGGAAAACCTAGAAAAGAAATCAAGAACTATGGACACAAGTATAACCAACAAAATACAAGAGATGAAAGACAGAACTCAAACATAAGATGATACAATACAATAAATGGATACAACAGTAAAACAAATGCCAGATTAAAACGTTCATGACACAGAACATCCAGGAAATTTAGGACACTATGAAAAGACTTAACATAAAAATGATAGGAATAGAAGAAGATTTCCAGCTCAAAGGCCCAGAAGATATATTCAAAAAACCATAGGAAAAAATTCCCTAATCCAAAGTAAGAGATAAAGAAGCTGAAACCACAGCTGCTGTATGGTGGGAAAAACTTTGAAACACTATGTGAGTTTAAAAAATGCTAGTGCCCTGAGCATACTTCTTCACTCAAGAATAATTTCATGAATGTAATTAAGAGCTAGCAACTCTATGGGTCTTCACTTTTTTCTGATGCTTCTGAGTAAACTATATTTTTCTGATTGTTTAGTTTAGAAAAGATATTGGCATATAGAGCTTTTTTATTGATAGTCAAGCATGGTTAGTGAGACATGTGTGAAGCATAGAAGTCTAATAGCTATAACCTGAACTCCATGTTCTTCCATTCTTGGTGGTGCTATGGAAAATTCTGGAAATCACCTACCTTTGGAGTTATTGGAAGTTGATTCATGTTTATGACCTTAATCAATGCTTGCTTACAATAAGTATCATTGAAATACAACTATCTTAATGTTTTAGATTTTCCAGTTATAACTATTCCTAAACTGATAGCAACATGTTAGAAGCAACTCTCTTGAAGTACCCTGTCAATTGCTGACTGTCAACATTGGATGTGTTAGTCAGGGCAGTGCTGTAGAGCTCTTCCTGGTGATGTGGGTGTAGGATAGCTGGTAAGTTGACTGGCTTACCTATTTCCAGGCCCAGTTCCAAGGTTTAGAGTTGGCCCAACGATCTGCTGGAGGCTGTGAATGAATTGGTCTTACAGACCTAAAGCTGTAAGATCTCAAAGACATAGGACAAAAGCAAGATATTCAAGATGATTCTCTCTGAGGATCCAGTATAGGGTGTGTAGTAGAAGTCAGAGGTCTAGAAATAGACCAATGTTTACTTGCATGAACATTTCTAAGTAAAGATGTGTGGACAAAAGGGTATACTGTGAGACATACTCTGAGACACTACAGTTTTCATGGCAAAATTTATTATTTTTTATTCTATCTTATTTTATTTTTTCTTGGGGGGTGACAAAGTTGCAAGGACAGAGGGCAGATGAGAAGGGAAGGAGAGACAATTAGGGTTGGGGTACACAGTGAAAAATTCACAAAGATTCAAAAAGTTTAAAAAAAAGTGTGACTCTCCTAAAACAATAAAATCTACTACCACTATCCATGATTGTTTCCCAGAAATCAAAGATATTTTTTTTTGTGAGCCCAACACATATGTAGGCACTAGGCATTCAGAGAATCAAGTTGGAGCTGATATAGCAGGTGCCTTCCTGAGTAATAGCATTTCTAGTCTTCTTTTTCTAGTCTTCTTTTTTTTTTTAGCCTATGAATTTTTATTGACATGCACACACATATATATGGATATAAATATATGCATATATACTAGTTTCCTCATTTGTCTCTACCATAAAGAACAATTAGCAATCTCATTCTAATTAACTTTATTTTTTTTAGATATTTTCTTTATTCACACGTAAATTTCTCCTTTTCCAGTTTCCCCTCCAAAAAACAAACAAACAAACAAAAACAACAAGAACAAACCCCTGTTGCCTCTCCCCTCCTCATGCCTACCACTCAACCCTCTCACACTTATTTGCCCTGGCATTCCCCTACACTGGGGCCCAGAACCTTCACAAGGCCGAGGTCCTTTCCTCCTATTGATGATCAAATTTGTGATCCTCTACTATACACATGCTGCCAAAACAATCAGTCTCACTATGTATAGTCCTTGGTTGGTGGTTGGGTCCCTGAGAGCTCTGAGGGTACTAGTTAGTTCATATTGTTGTTCGTCCTAAGGGGCTGCAAACTCCTCAGCTCCATAGAACCTTTCTCTAACTCCTTCATTGGGGACAGTGTACTCAGTTCAATGAATGGCTTTGAGCCTCTACATCTGTATTAGTCAGGTATTGTCAGAGTCTCTTAGGAAATAGCTATATTTAGGCTGGCTTGTCCTTCCTTCAGTCTCAGCTCCATAGTTAATCTCTGCCACTCCTTCCGTGGGTATTTGGTTTCCCCTTTTAAGAAAGAATGAAATGTCCACCTTTTGATCTTCCTTCTTCTTAAGTTTCTTCTGGTTTGTGGGTTGTTCTTCCTATATCCATCTAGTCTTCTAATATATATGTAAGCTGGCAAGAGAGAAAAGCAATCAATAATCCCACTTACCAAGTTGTAAAATGGGTAAATTATGAATTATGATACTGAGCAGCCTAGCAAGATATGGCTAATGATACAACATTGACATTTTAATCATGGAGAAAATTGTCTAATTAGACTTAAGATCTCTTAGTAATAAGAATACAAACCTGACTTGGGAGGCAGAGGCAAGTGAATTTCTGAGTTCGAGGCCAGCCTGGTCTATAGAGTGAATTCCAGGACAACCAGGGATACACAGAGAAACCCTGTCTTGAAAACTTAAAAAAAAAAAAAAAAAAAAACAAACTGTTAATGTAAACCTAATGACATATTTAAGTTTAAATGGCTTTTGGCAAAAATATTAATGGAAATTTCATGAAGATATTATTTTGTAAACAAATGGGTTATTCAAATATTGATTTCTGTAGTACAAAACATTTGTCATTTGAATAATTGCATCATTGCAGAATATACCATTATAGTTAATGCAAGACAGAAAAACAAATGTGTTTTTAAGTTATAGAAATTTATAAGCAGTAAAATAGAACCAGATCAAAATTAATATTATTAATATCATTATTTCCACAAAATTACAACATATGCTCTCATGGTTGCACATATCACATGAGCAGAAGGAACATATATTTTTTCAGGTGTGCATAGAAAGGTCACATGATTATATCAATAGCCCTCTAAATGCCTCTTATTTATTGTGTATTGATTAGATTCTTTTCTAAGTTTTCTTTTATTAGATTAATTAACAATCTTATGTAATGACAAGAGAAATTCCTCTACCATATAAAAAATAGTGCATATGAAAGATCTTCTGATTGTCTGAGTTTTAATGACTATATTTCAATTAGCATAATTGTCTTACTGTAAGTAATATCTTTACAGAAAACATATAAATATTATGATTCCCAGCATTATGATGTCATAACACCTATAAATACCAGGGAAGAGAAATATATCCTCTTAAAATTAAGAGTTTATAGTTCTCTTGTGGATATCTTCCAGTTGAAGATGGGTATCCATATTTCTTCTTTGACTATATAAATTCAAAAATCTAAGATTTCTAGAAGGTATTAGAAAAACTCTCAGATATCTGAATCCCATGATCAGCATTCTGGTCTAATTTTTTGTGTCAAATGACTATTAGAAAATAAAGATTATGCTAAAAGATAATACCTCAATGACATAATCTCAACTGGGTTTTTACTAATACCATATTTGAAATTAAAATTGAGTATTTATATAAGACAATAATGCCACAATAATGGGGTCTGAAGGAAGGGTTATAACATTGGAGATGATAATATTCCTCTGATTTAGAAGAAATAATATTCTTTGTCCTAGGAAAATCATTGAGGAAAAAATCCTTTTTGGTGGATAATTATT
Source organism: Montemys delectorum (assembly GCA_019843815.1). Classification (NCBI taxonomy): domain Eukaryota; kingdom Metazoa; phylum Chordata; class Mammalia; order Rodentia; family Muridae; genus Montemys; species Montemys delectorum. Next base: position 8,765 of record JADRCD010238844.1, read on the forward strand.
CTTTGTATTTCCTAGTAGTTGTTGATATTTACTGGATTTTTCTTAACATTACTATTTATGATATTTATCTTTTTGAAATGTCATATTAATAATCTAACTAAATCTTCAAGTATTAAGTAAATCAATATCATGGGTTTTTTATATAGTACTTCACTCTAATTTATATATGAATATATGTTAGTTATGTACAATCAATAACAAACCTGTCTTCAAGTTTACCAGTTCCATTTCATGACTGATTCATAGATGTTGAGCTATTGAATAGCTATTGAATATTAACAAACTGTGTTGGCAGCTGTCTATTAACTGTTAGTCAAAGGTCAGTAGATTACCTTACGTTACATATAATGAAGCACTGCTTCAGGTTTTCATATATTAAATATATGAAACAGCTAATTCGAAACTCAGCGCTCTTATTTTTCTGTAGAATATAATTAAAATATGACCTTAACAAAACTGTAAGGTCTAGTGAAAGATAGAATTGCTGCTTTGCTAGCCACATAAAGGTTTACATAATAACTGAGTGTTTGTCCATGAAATTATAAAGTATGACAATTAAAGGTTTCTGATTGGACTTAGGGTTTCTCAATATGAAACACATACGGCTGGCATTGTAAGCCTTCCCAACAACTTGAGGTTGAGGATCCCTCAGTCCCCAGGAATGATTCTATGGCTATGATCCTGCTAAATGCACACTGTCTCAAACTCCCCTAAATTTATATCTCTACAACGACAGATTACTGTAAATTTCAGATGTCATCAGATGGGTTGTGTGCAGTGCATAGTGGTTAATGTAGGAACTCACAGCAGATAAAATGGAGAGATTACGTCTCCGTTGACTGCTCAGCCACAAATGGAATGCCTATAATCTTCCTACCTGTTTTAAAAGCCTCTGGGGTCATGGAGGAAGACATAATGGGAAAACTGTGAGATCTAAGTGTTTGGGAGGATCAGAGCAATATATTATCTTCTGAATATTACAAAAGCCATACACTCATAAACTCACAACGACTGTTGCTGCCCAGATGAGATCAAGACAGTCATCACACTAACAGAAGCCTGAGAGACTCTTATGAGCAACCCACTCCCCAGTAGCTCTACCTTGTTGCTGGTTTCTGAGGGAGAAGAAGTTAGTCCTCTACAGTTCCATGCAGCAGTGGGCAGCATCATAGTCATGAGTATTTGTACATCACAGATTGATAGGGATAGGTTAATTGGGTGGGGGGGAGAACAAAATTTTGAAGAATGTGAGGTGAAGAAGTAGGTATTACAGGAAGAGTGGTAGATGGAGGTGATAAAACATGTAAACAGAGATTCTCCAAGTATTAAAAAATAATGATTTTGAATGGGATTTCTTTTCAGTTTTATTTTTTCTTTTATGGTTATATACATGCATCTATTTTAAAATTTACAGTTCTTACATGTACCTGAAAAGTATCAGCTAGGAAAATATAGCTGCAAAGAATGAAGCCAGCAGTTCCTCTACTGTTTACATACACTATGTCTAAGGGCAGGTGCCACTTATTCACATATAGACCTGTCTCTAGGTTTCCTAAGTTTCGCAGACATAGGATATACATCTAGAAGAAAAACTGAAAGACTGTAGATGCATGTATGTGTGGAGTCACTGAAGTGAGAATTACAATATGATAATCTGAGAGAAACTATCACAGGTTAAGTAAATCTCAGTAAATGAACTTGCTGGGACATAATGTAAAATAATACAACATAGCATCAATCTCTCACTCTTCAAATGAGTATTAAATCTGCATCCAGTGGTTTTTGTGTGTGTGTATGTGTTCATTTATGTGTGCACAAATATGCATCTGTGAAAGGATGAGTGGAAGCCCAAACCTAAAATCAAATGTCTTCCTCCATCACGTGTCAATTATTTGTTGTTCTAAGGTCTCTGGTTGAGCATGACGCTCATCATTTCCAGACAGTCAGCCTACTGGCTTGTCTTGTCTCTGATTCCAGAATGGTGACATTACAGAGAAATGCCACAGCTACCAGGCTTTCATGTGATATTTAGTGATCCAAACTCTATTCTTTGAGTTAATATCCATGGAGGTACCTAACCATCCCTGATTCTGTGTTTTTTCTTTAATATGTATTTAATTGTATGTGTATGTCTCTGTGAGAGTGTACACACACACACACACACACACACACACACACACACACACACCATATTCATGCAGTGTCCGAAGGACATCAAGAAAAGTGTCTAGTCCTCTGCCTCTATAGTTATAGAAGGTTTTGAGCTCCCATGTTGATACTCTTTATGAAACCTGGCTTCCCTACAAGAGTAACATGTGCTCCTAAACACTTGATTATCTCTCTCTAGATCTCCTTCAGTAGTGTGTGTGTGTGTGTGTGTGTGTGTGTGTGTGTGTGTGTGTGAATAAAACACCTTGCAATAAACAGTTCTGGGTTCCTGTGGGGAAAATCAAAATTTTTCATGATAAATTGACATTGTAACTTATGGGAAAGATAAGTAACTGAATAGTAAATTTTATTATTCTGGAGCAAATGCAATAATGCCACATTACAGCATTCTTTTTCTTGAAGCAATATTTTAACAAAGTAATTAAGCCTGATTTTAATAACTTAATCTGAAATTTCATCTCTCCATGTCAGTATTGAATTCAGTTACATTCCTGATCCCTTTGACACTTATCAGAAAAACAAAACAAAACAAAATGAGTTTAAATAAATTTCAAGAAATCAGACTTCCCTCTACTTCGCCCTGTGTCTTCTGGGCTCATGGAAATCTGCTAGGCTTGTCTGGGCTGTACAGAATTTCTGAAGATTGGTTCATTTTTCACCCCTAGGTATATCATTGTGTGAATTTTGCTCTCTTGGCTACAACTACCTGTTGGATCATGCCTGCATGTTGTTCTAGAGCATTAAATCATTACTTCTTGACAGACAGCATACTCTCATCTGTTACTTATCCTCTTGGTTCTTGGAAAACCTCCATACAGGAGCTCTTGGGTAGGCCCCAAGGATCATAACACCATCAGGCTACATATTTATGGGGCACTGGCTAAAAGTTTTTCCTCTGTTTTGTAGTTGCTAACCTTACTTTTGCCCATGGCCACATCAGCTGCCTGTGAGTCGAGGGAATTTGTCAGATCTCACCCTCTATCCTGCTGTCAGCAGCTCCCTAAATAGCAGGTGTTTCTGAGGAACTTGAATGACTCAGTAGTTAATGACTGTAAATTATCAATAAGATTTATGAGATAAAGAACCATAATGGCAAACCCTCACTGGACTTGATTTCTAGCCTTAGACTGCTTTTTCTAAGGCTTATTATTGTGTTATGTTCCACCCACTTTACTTCTATAATAATTATTTTAGAGTTAGTTCTTAATACTGTCATACAAAAATCTTTGCTAAGTCACTCAGCTACTTTTTCTTGCCTAACAAAAAGGCAACACACACACACACACACACACACACACACACACACACACACACACATTTATTTCTTTCTTGGGTAGCTTAAAACAACCAAAACCACAAATTTTTCTTTTCAAAAATTGTCTTAACATCCCCTCTCCCCCAAAAACACATCTTAACAATTTGTGAAATACTTGAAATGCAGTGAAGGGGAAAATTCAGCCTCAGCTTCTCCCCACCTCCACCAGTGAGTTCCCTCATCTCCAGAACTGCGCACTTTCTGCCTGTGAGCTTAGCTTTGCTTCTCTTGACAAGCCTCTGTGAAACAATGGGAAGAATAAGTACTTTAAGATGCTGACACCTGAACTCAAATTCTACTCCACTTCTGCAGCCTCCAAGTCAACTGGTCCTGGCTACCTATCTTCTCTTTATTTTCTTTATGTATAGGCTGAGAGATAAGGATAGATAAATGAAGAATATGCCTGCATGGTTATAAGATCTTATTAAAGATCACTGATTATAATGTATCACACATTTGAAAATGATCTAAAATATTTTGCAAGTTGTTTTAATAAAAAAATAACCAAATGCTATGTTTAAGCAATATGGGGGGGGGGTCTGCCAATGTAAGAAGAGTAACACATTAGAATTATGTTGACTACTTTCTAGCATTTTTGCCATCCTCTCTGTCAACCAAATGTGCGGTTCCAGTGTCTGCTTCCATTCTTCCACTGATGAGTGAACAAAGATTAAAGTAGCACATACTTAATCACTTTATAGATAGATGCTAAAAGGAATCAGAACATGTCTTGTCATAAACATCAGATTAGCCAGACCCTCTTTATGTGACCTTTTCTAGCAACAAAAGCTATTATACTCAGCTGGAAGGTCACAGGACTATCCCAAATTTTGTTAGAGGAAGAAGGATGGATCTTCTCAGGCAATTAGCACTCTGCTTCGCTTATTTTATTCCTGGTTCTATTCATTGTTTTATCCCATTAATTGACAAAAAATAACTTTGGCCTAAAAGTTACAGTCTTTCTTACTGCAGTACTCCTATCCTCTGCATTCTCAGTGGAGTTACGATTTGAGTGATATTTTCTTTATGTTATATGTTATGAATGTTGGCTCTACTGATAGTCGAGGATTTAAAGTATATGAACTTAACTATTCTTAGAAAAGTTTTACACTGGTACATCTGATTTAGGTCTGCCTCCAGACAATGTAATTGGCAGTAATCTGTATGTTGCACTTCTTAAAATCATGAGGAAAATACAACTAATGAGCTCTCTTTAGTGAACCACCACATTAATTTTTGCACTCAACAAATTAAGGAAAGAAAACTGAAATGAAAAACAAGGAAACAATTGCAGCTCAAATAATTCTTAAAGGTTTTGTCCCTCTTTATGTTTTTTAGCTTTATTTTTTAAACTCTAAAATGTATTCTTTGATAATTTGACACATATACATTACATAAAATTAATTACAATCTTATGATATTATCTACCTCTATTTCTACCCCTTCAAATTTGATGTTTCATTTTCTTTTAATTAAATGAGTCCACTCTGTGCCTCTCATATACACATGAAAATGGCCCCTCTCCTGAATTGTTCATGACAGATCGGTGACCACAGTCCTAATAGAAAGCTGACTTTCTCTATCCTACCTTCCATCTTTTTCAGTTTCTCCTTAGCTCTGAGTGGTTTCACCGGAACCCACAGTGCATAATGGAATTTTGGCTTAATTTTTATAGGTCTTATATACTAATAATGATATCTGTTGTGAATCATGAGAACAACAGAGAATTTTTGTTGAAAAGACACTTTTGAGATATAATCACAGTTTTCTTGTGAGAATATGACTCATTCCTGAGTGTTGATTGGATTGATAGTGATTTTTCTTTCTTATTTCAAAATGTCTTCTTTTTTTTTGTAGGGAGACAATTTATCACAGTCTTATATTTAATATGATTATAATTTATAAATAAGTCTGATTTCAGATGTTTTTTCAAATCAGTTGTCAATAAAAAATTTTCTTTGTTTCCTACCACTTGAATGTACAGAAAAGTTTTGCAATAATATCTATTTTAATTTTTATTTATCTTCATATGTAAGTATAATATAATATCACTTATTTAGCTTTTTAAAAAAATCTTTTCAATCATTTTTTTCTGTATTCTCCATTGTTAAAATATATGTGCATCTATAACTTCAGCACTTTTGGAAGGAGACTAGTGAGCTAAAGGAGCCCTCTTATCAGGCAGCTACCCCAAATACAAAGTACACATTCAGTGACAGGAGTTGTCTCAACAAACAAACCAACCAACCAACAAACAACAACAACAACAATAAAATAAAAAACAAGCTCAAGAATGACTGTGATAGAGACATGATATTGATCTCTTGCCTTCACATGTACCTCTACACAGGCAAAGAGAACTATATCCATGTGTGTGTATACAAATAAACATCACAAAACATACACATACATACATACACGCCAATATGATATGGTTCATTTCATCTAAATTCTGATTGTTCCTTATGGTAGAAATAATTTTATAATAATAATGTAAAAGTTGTATTATTTGTCTATCAATATCCTAAACAATTCTCGTAGCTTTCTGGATTTCGTCCCATTCACAGAAAATCTCTTAATTTTAAAGTACAGAAAATTGTATTACTTTCAGTCAAATTAAAAACAAACAAACCAACAGAAAACAAAACAAAAACTTTCAGTCTAGAATGATGTCTTCGTGGGTATGAATGCAAACTGAGCAACCAGAGGACATGAAGTCAGTTCACAGCACCCACATCAGATATTTCTAAACCCCATGTAAATCCAGTCTGCCTCCCTCAAACCTTGCACTGATATGCAAATAAACAACCCCATGTGTATGCATATAATAAGAAAATAGGATAAATATTTTTTGTTGGTCCATGCACATATGTAACAGAGGACTGCCTTGTCTGGCCTCAATGGGGGAGGATGCACCTAATCCTGCACCAGAGAGGGGAATGCTGCCAGGGGTGAGTGGGGAATGTGTGAACTAACAGAGGAGCACTCTCTCAGATGCAAGAAGTGGGAGGATGGAGTGAAGAAATCAGAGATGGGGGCTGGAAAGGGAGTCAACATTAGCAATGTAAATAAAGAAAATAATTTAAAAAAAAAAAGAAAAAATGCACTTGTATAGGTTCAATTCGCACACATGATTTCTGAATGAAAATTGAATGGAATTGCTCACGATAGAAAAATTTAACATTTTTTTAGACTACTGAAACTACAGGGTAAGTTTCAGTCTGGCTTGCATTCATAACTTTCTATAAGCAAATAATGATTAGTATTATTAATTTACTGAGCATATCTGTCAGAAGAGGTTGCTGAATTTTGTTACTTTGTGTTTTCATGTATACTGAAACAACTATATGTCTTTTTTATTATTTTTTTAGCTTTTACTGGGATAAATAATATAATTGGATTAAGTGCAGCAATATTGCATAACCAAAATATGTTTTCATTAAATTACACAATGCAGTTATGTATGTTAATAAAATTTAATGTAATTTTGACAACCTTTTATGTTGGATCAGGAAATGATGTTTTCTTTTAGTTTTATTTTCTTTGTTTGTTTTTGTAGATATTTTCACCTGCAATATATTTCATGTGCTATCATATTAATTCTGTACTCATAGAATGAGCTCAGTATTTCTCAATTTTCTGGAAAAATTAGAATCACTAATATTATCCTTAAAGAATTAATAAAGTCTCACAGTAGAATTTTGTCTGCCTACAGTATTAAACATCAATTAATGACTTCTAAAAGAAGAGATTAAGGCTTTTGCAGTGATGAGTCCTCTGACTGGATAGTCAAAAAAATACACATATGAGAAACACTTAACCAACACAGGAGGTTATACATTCATTTTTTATTTTTACACACACACATATTGACACATACATATACACACTATATATTATATATATATATGTTATGTGTATATATTTAATATATATATGTATAATAAAGAAGAGGTCATGCAGCTACAATGATGTGTTGGTATGAACAGGAGAAATTTAAATAGCTAGTATAGAGTGAAAATAATGCACATATAGTGCTCATATAAAAAATTTTCAGAAGCATAAATTCCTTTTACAATAGTCATAATTATGAACACCTTACAAAGAGCACTCTTACACATTATAAAAAGATAGGGGGATAGAATACGGAATGATATGGTTTGAAAGAAAATGCCCCCATAGGCCCATTGAGAATGACACTATTAGGAAGTACGGCCTTAGCTTATAGAGTTGACATTGTTTTAGAAAGTAAGACACTGGGAGTAGGCTTTGAGGTCTTAGATATTCAAGCCATGTACAGTGTGGAAGTCATGTCCTGGTGCCTGCCAATCCAGATGTAGAAATTTCAGCTTCTACTCCTTCATGTACATACACACACACACACACACACACACACACACACACACACACATATGTGTGTGTGTGTGTGTATATATATGCTATGTGTTATATTTAATATGTGTATATATTTAATTTTTCAGCACCATGTCTGTCGGTATGTCTCCATGTTTCCTGTCATGATGATAATGAACCAAATCTCTGAATTCTAAGCCAGACTCAGTTAAATATTTGCCATGGTCATGATATATCTTTACAGGAATAAAACACTAGCCAAGGAAGCAGCTAAAACTAGATTGGTCTCTTTCTAAAACTGAAAAAAGATAGCAAAATATAACTTCTAGGTCGTTTGAAACCTGGTAGGGGAGGTGGCAGAAGGACTGGGGGAATGGAGAGGAATTGCAACCCTTTTAGAAGAACAACATAGGCTGGCCTGACAATCCAGTTCTCCCAGAGATTAGAACACCAACCAAGGAGTGTACCTGTAGGGATCCATGGCTCCAGATACATATGTAGCAGTGGGTGGCCTTGCCTGACAGCAATGGGAAGGGAGACCCTTGGTCCCAGAGAGGTTTGATGCCCCAGTATAGGGGAATGCTGGAGTGGTGGGGTAGGAGAGTGTGGGTAGGTGGGAAGTACTCTTATACAGGCAAAAGGGAGGGAGGAAGGCAGATGTGGGATAAGGGGTTGGTGGAAGGGTAGTGGGATATCATTTTAGATTTAAATGAATGAAATATTAATAAAAAAAGAAGTAAAGTCAAGTTGGAAAAAACATGTGTAAACAAATCATTAGAACTGTCTTACAAACTTATAAAGGAATTCTTTTTATTTATTTATCTACTCACATTCTAGCCATTGCCCACTTCTAGATTCCTCCTTTCACAGGCCCTCATTCCATTCCTCCTTCTCCTTGCCTCAGAGAGGGTGCTTCCCCTCTCCTCCTACCATCAGGCATCCCTCTTCCCTGGGGCCTCAAGTCTCTCTAGATTAGGTGCATCTTCTTCCACTGAGTCATCTTCAGCTCTATATGTGCCATGGACAAGCCTGTGTATGCTGCCTGGTTGGTGGCTCTTCTCTGGGAGTTCCTAGCAGTCCAGGATAGATGAGACTGCTAGACATCCTATAGGGTCACCCTCTCCTTCAGCTTCTTCAATCCTTCCCCTAATTCAACCATAGGGGTCTTGGATTTCAGTCCATAGTTGGGTGTAAGGATCTGCATCTGTCTCAGTCATCTGCTGGTAGGGCCTCTCAGAGGACAGCCATGCCAGGATCCTGTCTGTAAGCACATCATAGCATCAGTAATAGTGTCAGGTCTTCGTGCCCCACCCATAGTGATAGATCCCAAATTGGACCAGTCACTGCCTGTCCTACAGTTACTTTTCTAATTTTGTTCCTGCAGTTCCTTTAGACAGGACCAGTTCTGAGCAAGAAATTTTGATTGTGAGTTGTTAATCTTGTCTCTCATAGGGGATTTTTAAAGTAACCCAAAGGAAAATAAAACCATCCACAAAGATTATCTCTTTTTCTAGAAGTTGGTTTGAGAAAATTTGGGAGGATCTTTATGATTTTTTATTCATAATTTATTGAAAGTTCATATGATCAGAGAAAGTGAATCAGTATGAAATTGAAGATAGTTTTTCATAAGAACATTAGCAGGGTTGTATTCTAGGAGAGTAGGTAAAAATTAATTAAGTACATGTCATACTAGTATGAAATTCTGGAATTTGAGGATCATTAAAAAGATCAAAGTATGATAAAATTGTATAATATTTCCATATATATACATATATGTAAAATTTTCAAAATAGGATGTCTCGTAAAAGGCACAACTGAAATTATTAATGCCACACATAAAAGATTTTGTTGTAGTATTAGTCAGCTTTGGGTTGTCAATAGACAGGGATTATAGCTTAAGTATTATTCTTGTGCTTTAAAATATCTACATTGTTCATACAGTACACATATTCTTTCAAAAGAAAAATGTTTCAAGTTAAAAAGTAACAGAAATGGAATTAATTGTTAAATAAGAGTATCTTAAGACAATCCACGGTTTCACAGTCTCCAGATTCCTTTCAAAACATTTGTGTTTTCTATTTCCATCTGTGTTTACCAGGTTTGAAAATCACATAACTTTGCTGTTTAATTATATGTATAGTCACACTTTAAATTATGAAATTCATAATGAATACATGAAATATGTATGTACTGTGGAGTAACTTGCATGCATCATTTACTACATAGTGAAGCAGATGCACTTTTAATTAAACTTTATGATGTACAATATATGAGTAGAAGAATTATGCTTGGATAGCCAGTTCTATAATCAGCAATGTAGTAGACATAAATGTCCATATATAATTCATTATATAACCTTTACAGGAAACAAAAGAGATATGTGATTTTAACATTTATTTTACAATGCAATTTTATGTTTTTATAAAGGAATCAAACAACGTGCAAACCTTGAAGATAAATAAAAAGACATGAGTAAGCAAGGTCTTATGTACAGGCTACCACACTGTTCCTGGCAGGATGGTGTGTAAGCATAAAAACTGAGAGAAATATTTTAGTCATAGATGGAAGTATTAGAAAGAGCTTCATCTGCACAGTGTGTAGGACATCTGCTACTGGCACATTCTAGAAGAGCTATGCACTCATTTCCAGGTGAGAGACAAGATGCCAACCATCAAGGCAGACTGTAGATGTTTAGCAGAACATTTTTAAGCAGGAAATGTATAATGATTATTCAGATTCTGCTTCAGCATGAGAACTCTCCATATGAAGCTGTGAATATTATCAGGCCAGTAAGCTGATTACCGTATAAATGAAAGGTTGGCTCTGAGAGCTTATGCAAAGTTCAGACTACAGTGGTCCACTCAGTCCCTCAACAGCAGCACAAAGACTGAGAGGAGGTGCCAGGTAGCTCTTACATCTCTATCTTTTCAGGTGCTGCTTCTGAAAGGAAAAGTGTGCACAGCTTATGAAGGAAAATATAAGGTTCTTTATTTCGTTGTAAATGTATATGTCTCGTTGCAATTTTATTTAGGAAACGCGATTGATTTCTCTTTTTTTTTTTTTTTTTAGATATTTTCTTTATTTATATGTAAATTTTCCCTTTCCCAGCTGTGATTGATTTCTCTTAAGCATTTGCTCTCTTTATCTTGTAGGTTCTATCATTCCCATAATAGCTCTTCAATCCAGTGAACATCATGAGTTTATTCTCAGTTTTTGCTAAGTTGTTGCTTCAAAAACATTACAGGAATGAGATCACATCATACAACATCAGGGATTGTATTTTTCCAATGCAGCCCAGGTTTTTGGAGACATTTCCAAGTATTTGAATGTATATAAACGTATGTGATTTGTTATTGCGAAATCCTATCCTGGGATATGAATGTGCTATTATTTAACAGTTTATTCTACAGAAAACATATATTTTTTACATATTTAACTTTTGTGGCTAGACTACCAAAGTAAATTTCTCAACAATATGTCAGGTTTTTAACGAAATTGCCAATACCTTTCTAAAACAGGTGTGCAATTTGACATTTCTCCAGCAAAATATGAATTTGCCAGCTTTTCTATATCCTAATTTAGAATTAGAGATTTCCAGTGTGTTTTAGTCATTATTATAAGCATGTAATGCTATTTCTTTGTACTTACTATAATCATTTATTTGATATTGTTTATGGTAAAGGTTTATGTGTACTTGGCTTTCGTCTGTATTTCATTTTAGTGATATGATATTTTATATGATTTTCTCATCTCTCCTTGGATTTTATTTGTGTTTTCTAATAACTTTAGATCACTTATTTTTGATATTAGAATTGTATTTGGATGTAAGAAGTATAAGTATTTTCTTTTGGTTTATAACTCATCTTTATCATATTATTTCCATGACATCTACAAAGTCATAATCCCCGATATTGTCAATACCTATTTTAGAAATCTTTAATCTTACCTGTGATGTTACTATTGCAAAGAATTCATTGTATAGGTTGAGACACTGAAAAATTTCATCTTTATTTTAATTGAAGGTTTATTATTTTAAAAATTACTTGGACATCATTAATTGTTTCTTAGATAATTTTTAACATAAAATGCAAGAGAGAGTTGAGGTTTATATTTTGGAATTTCACTTATGCAAACATTGATTGTTATAATGACATTTTTAACAAGGCTATGTAATCTTTTGATGATAAATCTGCATACTTGTCAAAAATAATATACTTACCTGACGAGAGTTTTTGCAGATGATGTATGTTTCTCATTATAGTGTGTATGCATTTAAATTTCCTCTATTAATCTGTGATGATTAGGTCCATTAAACCATCTAGATAATAATATTGTACCATATTGTTTTCTTTAAATCATATTCACGTGACATAGTAAGTGATACATCTAAGATATTCAATTTTACTTGTGTTCATGTATTTTTAATTTTATGTATTCTGTGATCATCTGAATATTTCTTAATCTTTTATTTTGATATTTTATTTGTATTTTATTGTATGTATTCACTCAGTGATCAGGGTATTATATTTTATATAAATAAAGTCTTTAATTCTCCTGTCTTTGATTCAATAAAATTTCAAACAATTCAATAGAATGCAGAGACATTTTTGCTTTTTTATTATTTTTGATGACATACCTGTTTATAAAACTGAACATTTACAATAGCATAAGCATCATTATAAAATTGTTTTATTCATAAAAATAATTTAGTAACTTCAACAGAAGAAAGTATACCCTGTATCCCCATAAATTTGGCCTAACATGTTTTTTTTTTCCCTCCAATTGTTGTTCTTTCACTACTCTACCTTATCTATAGCTTCATTATCCAATATTTTATAAGATTTTTTTTGTTTCACTCTCAAAATAGTCATAATTTCTCTTCATTGCCAAAACATAGAGAAACCACAGCTGGTATCTTCTATCATTGCTTAAAAGTAGACTCATTTGCTCATCACTATTCTTGCTAGTGTAGAGGAATGCCAGGGCCAATAAGTGGGAGAGGGTGGGGTGGCAGGCATGGGGAGGGGGGAGGCAAAAGGGGTTTGTTCTTGTTGTTTTTGTTTGTTTGTTTTTTGGAGGGGAACCTGGGAAAGGAAAAATTTACATGTAAATAAAGAAAATATCTAATGAAAAAAAAGAAAAAAAATATTTGCCATTTTAATTATTTCCTCCGTATATTTCTAGAGGACACTTTCACGATTCTTTCCTTTTTGTCGGATTTTTAAAAAAAGTTTAATTATGGTATGTTTTAACATACCATCTGTTATGTTACAACGTTCATACTACTAAGGTCTATTAGGGCCTTGATCAGCTGATTAAAACCATGGGCATAGGATCTTATCATGCTTACAGTTTCAGTTATTATTTCAAATAGCTTCTGGGTTCTACAGAATCTCTTTTGTCTCTCAGGGAACCAAAGGTAACTATTAGTGTATCTTTGATTATAGCATCACGTCTCCCTGAGGTTCTGGTTATTAGGCTATTCAGAGTGTATTTTTGACATTTTTGATGTTGATTATTGCATTTTGTATACTTTATTTCTGATGTTATTTCATGTAATTACCATTGTACTATCCTGCATTATATTGGTTGTTTGTTCTGTCTTTTCTGTTCTTTACTTATGTTTTATGCATCATTTCATTTTTAGCACTAAATTCTAATATACATATGTATACATATAAATACACACACACATATATATGATAACATCTATATTTTGTTCCTTTTCATATCATTCAGTTACATATATGATCAGTTACTCATCGTAATATTTTCTGAAGCCCATTTGAATATATTTGTCAGAAAAGTTTCATATCTCCACAATGTCCAACTAAATAGCATATTTTTTATTTCTATCTGATGCCTGGGATGGGAGACACTTGCTTGAAATCCTTGTGATTAAAATTAAATGAATTTAATTTTAGCCTCATAAAGTTCCCACTTGGATATTATATTGTGACTGGGCTGTGGCTGTGGTAGTCTTGTCCATGGTATATCATTAATATGGGAGAAGTTCTCATATCAAAGATTTAAAATTATCAGTCTTATTTCTATGTCATTGGCTAGAGAAAGCATGTCTGAATGTTCTGTGTTGGCATTTCCAGGTTAGTAGATAAAATCCAGGACACATAAGGTACAAAGCAACACTTATGATTGTGTTGTATTTTGTGTGCCTTCCTCCTCACCTTTTCAGCTGTTCTTTCTATAGAGTTTTTTTTTTTTTAAAAAAATCATAAGTTTATTTTTTATGTGATATCTTTTTTCTTGTCATATATAGAAGACAAAATATGTTCAAATGCATCATTTTAGATATATATACTTTGAGCTTGACTGTGGAAATTTTTTTTTCCAGTATTCAATTTACAAAATCAACCTAAGTATCTCTCAAAATCTACACTTAAAGAAAGGGTAAAATAGGTGTCCTTGTCTGAGGCTATAAGAAAGTTGTAAAATTTTTTATCATATTACCCAAACTTACTTTAGCATATGGCTACCAAATTATGTATTTTATTGTACACTGCTGTGGTTGCTGTCCGGTTTTAAGCAGTCTCATTGAAACAATCCATACTATGATGAAACACACATTAGCTAGTGCAGTCTAAATCTTTATGTATATAAAAATATTTCACATGCTCTAAACATATACAATTTTGAGAACATATTAAACTTAATTTAAGTCTAAAATTAAAAGTTGATAAAATCAAAAGAATTTAGAAAAGGATTAAGGCATGATTTTTTACTTACAAAGAATTTATAAAATTTTCTTTAAATTTGAATATCATAGTAATGTCTAGTAGAAAAAAATGTTTTAGTCTGAGCACAGAAACTAATATTAAATTAAAATGAAAAGGTGGTAGAAAGAAGAAGGGACAAATATATGGTTTGGGTAACTACTTATGGATTTTAAAGAAAAAACAAAACCAAACAAAAAATTGCTATGACCTTAAATGTTTCATGCTTCTCAGAAGACCCCCCCAACTCCCTCAGTTCTCTAGTCCAATTAAGAGAGCCAAGATCAGAATCTGTCTTTCATTTATACTAATTTATAGTGCTTTTATATATTATCTTCTACTTTATATTCTTTCTATTAGGGCACAAGAAGATAAAAACCACACTGATCATCATTTTCCTTAACAGTTCCTCTCTGTACAGAATCCCACTGAATCTTTTTAACTAAGATTTAATTTCAGACAGTTTGATAATCCTATGATAAATCAACTTCCTTGGTGTCAATCAAATTGCTTATATTTCTTCAATATCTTGCTAGAAGGCCAGTGAGATGTTCCATATTATTCTACAAATGTGTGAAGACCACAATAATTCACATTAGCTATTCTTCATAGCTATGTTTTTTATGCAAATGTGTGTTTATCTATTAAAGGGAACTGTCAAGTACAAACTTTGAACAGAATATTGTTGACAATTGACCTTACTTGTTAATGCTGACTGACACTGCTGACAAATTGATCAAAATTGACCATAATAATTGAATAGCATCATTTTTCTGAGTAAAATATTTTCAAATACAGACTACAGCCTATGATAATTTTAAAAGATGTATAATAATGGGTGTTAAGAAAGGTAATAAAATGATACTTAGTGAGATTATTTGACTCATCTCCACATACATCTTTCATGAAAATGTATTTATGTAAAAGTTTACATTTAATGTAATCTAAAACAAATCAATTTCTAGGAGATGCAATTGATAGACTTTTAAAAATTAAGTTTTTGTCAATTATAACTGAATTATATGTTTCCTAAAATGAATCACCAGGACTCATGCATTTACAACTTTCCATCACTAGTACAATGTATCTGAGATCTGGTTATCTCCAAGATATTAATAGTATTATTTCACAATTATATATAACTTGTAAAACCAGTTGTTATTCTTATTCACAATGTACGTATGAGGACTACTGATCATTCTGCCCCCAGGATCCTGTTTATCCCCATCTTATACTATAGGAGCTGGGAGGAGGCCTCCAGTTCACTTCTAAGGACTGGGATCTTACACTTAAGTCCTAGGAGGCAACCAAGATCAATATATATAATAGCAATCAGTCTGAGAAGTGTTTATTATTTCTTGAGTCTTTAGAAATCAATTTAGTGGTTTTTCAGAAACTTGGGAATAGTTCTACCTCAGGACCTAGCTATACCACTCCTGGGTATATACACAAAAGATGCTTTACCATCACACAAAGACATTTGCTCAATTATGTGTATGTCAGCTTTATTAGTAAAACTCAGAAACTTGAAAGAACCTAGATGTCCCTCAAATGAAAGTTAAAGGAAATGTGGTGCATCTATACAGTGGAAAACTATTCAACTATTAAAAATAAAAACATCATGCATTTTCCAGGCAAATGCATGAAACTTGAGAAATCGTTCTGATTGAGTTAAGCCAGTTCCCAAAAGATATGTGTGGTATGTATTCACTTACAAGAATATTTTAGTCATAAGGTACAGAATACCCATGCTACATTCTCCATGCCTAAAGAAGTTAATCAAGAAGGAAGGTACAAGAAAGGTTGCTTGAATCTCACTTAGAAGTAGGAACACAGTAGTCATAAGAGGCAAATGGAGGAAAGAAACTACAAGGGAGAGGGGCAAAGGACAGATGGGAGAGGGGGCAGTTTCAGGTGTGGAGAAGGACAGAAGAAATTGACAGATAAGCATGAGAATGAATGGAAATTTGCAACTGAAAGATGTGGAGAGGTGTGGGGCATCTCCAGGATGAGACAGAGAGCTCAGATAAGGGAGGCACCCAAGAATCAATGAGACTATCCTTACTTATGACTCACAGCATTGGGAATACGGAACCTGAAGTGGCTGCTTCCTGTAGTCAGGAAGGAAACCAAATGGAATGAGAGAGACACCAACCCACCTGCAAGCTTTTAACCCAAAATTTATCTTGTCTACAAGAAACGCAGTGTAGGGGAATGCCAGGGCCAATAAGTGGGAGAAGGTGGGATGGCAAGCATGGGGAGGGGGAGGCAACAGGGGTTTGTTCTTATTGTTTTTGTTTGTTTGTTTGTTTTTTGGAGTAGAAACTAGGAAAAGAGAAATCATATGACATGTAAATAAAGAAAACATCTAATAAAAAATTAAAAAAAAATGAGACTGAGGTATAGTGTGCTCTCAGTACTCCATCATTATTGAACTCTCTTTGTTACAAGCCTGTAGGTAAAGAAAAACCCCTCCCCTAGTCTTTCAGCAACTCATGGCACAATCAGCATCTTCATTTTCAGTCTCTGGAGGCAGGACTGCTAGCATAACAGGAACTTGGAGAGAAGTGTGACTATTAGCAGGAGGTTGGAGAGAGGTGTGGTTATTTGTAGGAGTTTAGA
This sequence comes from Montemys delectorum, assembly GCA_019843815.1. Classification (NCBI taxonomy): domain Eukaryota; kingdom Metazoa; phylum Chordata; class Mammalia; order Rodentia; family Muridae; genus Montemys; species Montemys delectorum. Next base: position 25,955 of record JADRCD010238844.1, read on the forward strand.
GAAAAGTGTGGCTATTTGTGGCAAGGCAAGGTGTGAAAGAACCAGCTCTTAGAAGGAGGAGGGTCACAAAATATACTCACTCACTCATGGATAAATGAACAGAAAACAGTTCTAAGTACAAGTATAACCAAAGTCTAATTTGGTGAGCCAATATATTTTATTGTGGTTACTTATAAGAATATAGATGTGGAATTGCTTATGGAAGCAGAAATGACTCAGTTACATCCAACAGAGCAAAATTAAATTCTAGTATGGGTGACAGCTCAGTAAGTTGGAATTCTGGCTGCACTACATCTAACTTGTTCAGGTAGCTGAACAGGTTAAGTATTTTCTCTTTGACTATGACCATTCTCTCTGAGGTTTCCATTCTTGTGTGTGCTTGAAAAATAAAAACTCTAGTGAATATGCTAAGTTTCAGGGACTTCCTGAGTAGTTCATGTTGGTTGCTTTCTGAGGTTTTTTGTTTTTGTTTTGTTTTTTAGTTTTGTTTGTTTGTTTGTTTGGGTTTTTTGAGACAGGGTTTCTCTGTACAGCACTGGCTATCCTGGAACTCACTCTGTAGACCAAGCTGGCCTCGAACTCAGAAATCTACCTGTCTCTGCCTCCCATGTGCTGGGATTAAAGGCATGTGCCACCACTGCCCAGCTGAGTTTTTCTTCAGGATATAATGTTTCACTTCATTATAGAACACAGAATGGTTTCACAAGTTTCAATAATAAATACAATATTATACATTCCCTTAGTGTTTGCTGCTTTTTAAATATTTCTAGCACCCTGTGTCTTAAATAGATTCCCTCCAAAATCAAACAATTTAATTTTAGAGGGAACTACTCCATAGCCTTCATCCCTGGTCTTATTCTGGAATATATAAATTATAAGCATGCATACCTCTGGCATTTCTAAGGTTAGAGAAGATAGTTGCCTGCAGAACAAAAATAATAAATTAAAAATGACCAGAGGAATCAAGAATTCATGATAATTCCCCTCACAGATAATGATTTATATATACATTTTATAATAAAGCTTTATTAGGCAGCCAAAAAAATCCACCAAACCTCCTTAGTAAAATTTAGACACGGCAAGGTATCTGCAACCAAAGAATTGGCACATATTAGATTCAAGCCAGTACTTTGCTATTTTATTCTAAGAGATCTGACCTGAGATAGGCAGGAATTTAAGCTTAAGTAGAGAAAATAGTGTATAGTTGGTTGTAAATCTGAATGAAAAAGTGACTATCAACTATTTTTTTAATGCAGGAAGAAATTAGAACTTAGTAAGGAAGGAAGGAAGGAAGGAAGGAAGGAAACTTAGTTTCTATTAATATGCTACTATAAGTATATTATGTAAGTGAATTTTTTATTAATTTAAAGTTATTTGTCTGGAAAATGTGGAGGTTAATATATCATGACTAGGTTGGATTGTATTTTTAATAATTATTATGTTACACTTCCTTGTTTTTCTGCATGTCAAAGAAAATCCATGGAAGCATAAAGTTTCCATGACAATGAAATTATGGGCAAAGTTATGAGTAAATAAGTTCAAAGGTCCAGGGGATAGTTAATTCAGAACTAAAATTGCATTCTTCACTTCTGATATAGTGAACTACTCAGAATTCTTCTCACAACTCTTGCTCTTTTGTAGCCTGCTTCCTATATTGAGAATGTCCTCTGCTCCCTAACATTTGATTTTAGCTGTATCTAACACTGATTCATTCTTCACATTGATCTTTTAGTCTCAGTTTGAAATACTTTTATATATTTCTGTGGTATTGGAGCATAACTCCATCAGAGCAATCTCCCCAAGCTTTGTTGTAAATGGTAATCCATTTTGATTTTACACTAAACACTGCTGTGTCCCTCCTAGTATATCTCCCACATCTAATCCAGAATGTTTTATTGCATTGACTTAGTGGAAAATAAATTTGTCCTGTCAGAAACAAATCTGTCTGTGTAACTGACCTGGGATTATTCTCCTTCCTCTATACCTACAATTAGAAAATTTACCCTTTTTTTCTGTAGTATTCATGTAGATTCTTTTCATGTGTTTTAAAAATATTTGTTTTCCTATTATTTGTTGATATATATATTCTGTGAGCAGCTAGATCATTCTATTTGTAAGACTTTATTCTGAGTTGTCTAATTAGGTTTTTACTATTTTCCATTCTGTCTTCATTTCACCTTAAGTTCTTGAGCATTTCTATATCTTTATTAAAATAAGTTTTCAATATCTGAATTGTCTTAGTGTTTTCATTCATCTATGTTTTGGTACCTTACACTGGTAAGATGTCCAAAAGGCCATGGTTGAATAGGTCATGGGCCTAGGTAAAAACTGAATATTATTATTCTGCTAAAGTAAGAGACATAAAATGATTCCTAAACAAAGTATTCATCACCAATATATCAATGCCTCATTCAGTCATCTTCTTGCAATAGGTAATAAGTAACTTAGAAACTAAAGCTAGACAATGTGTAGAGAGTGAGAGAATTTAGAGCACCGAGTCTTAAATGGGATATCTTCTTCAAACACTTCCAGGGGTCAATGACCTATGTGGAAGAAGAGACAAAATGATTGAGAGACAGAGATGATGAATGACTCTAAGGAAACTGTGTCCTAGAGACACAGGGGGACCAATGCACACATGACCTCACAAAGACTGTGGAAGCACAATGGATCTGCACAGGTTCAAGTGATATGGGGTCCTAGCACTGAGAGGTGGAGGTGGACATGGACTTCTAGCACTTAACTACTTACAAAAGAAACATGAGTTTTCTCTGATAGAGTCTTCCTGGGTATATTAACGGCACTTCAGGGTAGGTCCAATGTTTACAAAAACCTACCTAACACAAAATCAATGGTATTTTTGTGAATTATTATTATTGTGCCTTGTTTGGGAATTTTTTTTTTGTATTATTGTTTTTGTTGTTGTTGTTGTTATGTTGTTTTGGTTATTTTGCCAGTATGCTTTGTTTTCAGATTTTATGCTTTTCAGGGTACACCTGTGAGAAATTTATTTTTCTCTTAATTAAACAAATTGAAATCGGAAGACTCACTTTTATCTTAGATCTTCTGAGGTAGGAAGCTCTGAAACCATACCTACTGGCAGCCTATATAAATGACTTGGGAGAAAGTTCAATGTCTTTGCCAACTTGCTCTTTGTGGTGGCTTGAATATGCCTGCACCATAGGACGTGACACTGTTAGGAGATGTGGCCATGTTAGAGAAGGTGTGGCCTAGGAAGTAGGACACTGTGAAGATGGGCTTTGAGTTGTCTCCTCTTTTGCTCAGGCTCAGCTCACTGCAGAAGAAACTCTCCTCCTGGCTGCCTATGGAAGAGAGTCTCCTGCTACCTTTAGATGAAAATGTAGAACTCCTCACTCTTTCATGTCAGCCTGAATGTTATCATACTTTATGCCAAAAAAGAATGAATTAAAACCCGGAATCTAAAGCTAGTGCCAATTAAACATTTTTCTTTATAAGAGATACTCTGGTCATGGTACACAAAAATAGAAATCCTAAGACACTCTCCCTTTTGCTGGCCAGTCCATTACTTTACTTGCATTAAAGCATAACTTTTTGGGATTTAGCATATACTGAAGACAAGCTGAGACCACCAGCCATGTGAATTGTGTAAATACCAGATCCTCATAATTCCATTGCAGAAATCCATTGTTGGACTATCGTGGCCAGAGCATATAATCCACTCTAATAAATTATAGTTAAATATTTCAGTTCTGTTCCTGTAGGGAATCCTAACGCAGCTGCTCAGTGTTATTTGTTATCGGAGAAAGTGGATGGTTCTATGGTTCTAATTAATTAACTACTATGTGAATGAGACAAATGGTTGGATCTTCTAAGGTTGCTGCATAATATCTGCTACCTGATCTATGCATGGGGTTATGTAAATAGCATGGGTGGGCTGGGATCTTGGGCACAAATTCCAGAGTAAGCTGTTATATAGGTTATGCAACTGAGGCTAGGTCTAAGGGTTGGGAATAATGCAGATAATTTTCTAGAGATCTGAAGGTTGAGCAGGTTCATAAGTGTGTATTATAACCTAGGCATTGATATTAAAAATAGGACATGGTGGATAGTGTACTGGCTGGTTTTGTGTGTCAACTTGACACAGGCTGCAGTTATCACAGAGAAGGGAGTTTCAGTTGGGGAAGTGCCTCCATGAGACCCAGCTGTAGGGGATTTTCTCAATTAGTGATCAAGGGGATAGGGCCCCTTGTGGGTGGTGCCATCCCTGGGCTGGAAGTCTTGGAATTTATAAGAGAGTAGGCTGAGCAAGCCAGGAAAAGCAAGCCAGTAAGGTACATCACTCCATGGCCTCTGCATCAGCTCCTACTTCCAGACCTGCTTGAGTTCCAGTCCTGACTTCCTTGTGATAAACAGCAATGTGGAAGTAAGACAAATAAACCATTTCCTCCCCAACTTGCTTCATGATCATGATGTTTGGGCAGGAATAGAAACCCTGACTAAGACAAATTGGTACCAGCACAGTGGGGTATTCCTGTGACAACCTGACCATGTTTTGGGGAGGACTGTGAAAGGACTTTGGAACTTTGATCTAGAAGAACCACTGGTTGTTAAGAATTCCATGGGATGTTCTGTGGGAGCTTGGAAGATCATGTTGAGAACAGTTCAGAGATGGAGGCCTGGCTTCTGAAATTTCAGAGGGAAGATTAAAGACTCTTATCAGGGCCATGTTGTTTTGATTGAGAAGATTCTGTTGTTCTGGTTAGCTGGGGCTGAAGTATCAGCTGTGATTAACAAGATACCAGAACTGCTAAAGCATTACTGGGACTATTGATGCTGGTTAGCTGGAGCTAAGAAATTAGCAGTGATTAAGAAGAGACCAGCATCATTGAGATAACATATTCTGGGAAGTGTTTTCTGAGAGCATAAAGATGCTATGTTCCAGAGATAGACAAGGTTGTACCTTGTGCTGCAGCAGGACTTGGTAATATGTAAGAGTCACCCAGGTGGTACTGGTTTTGACAGCACGAAGGGGTCATGGAGAGCAGCTGAGGCTTGGCACAGTGAGAGGCCATGGAAGGCAACTGGTGAAGGTGTAGCCTCAGTTTGCAATTGATGGCCCAGGACTGAAGGCATCATGCAAAGGAGTTGAGGCTTGGCACAATGAAGACAGTCTATGAGAGGCTATTGGTAAAGCCTAGTTACAGCAGTATTTTGGGAATGCCAGTACCATGTAATGACCACCAAGAAAAGCAGCAGCAGTGGAGTACAGGCATCTAGAGCCCAGAAGACAAGATGTGTGCTACGAAGGGCAGAGCTGGAGAACTGACTCAAGCCCTTGGAAGAATCCAGAAGATCGTGAGTGGATCCCAGACATTGGACTGTTGGAGTTTGATTTATGCTTTTGATTGTGACTGTGCCCTGATATTTTTCCCTCTTGATGGAAGAAAATATTTTAGTGGAGCCCACAGTTAAGAGACTTTGAATTTTAAAAGATATTGGACATTTTAAATTGATTGAACTTTTAATATGTAAAGACTGTGGGACTTTAGATCTTGGGGATGAATAAGAAAGTAAGTGTTGAGGCTTAATAGTGATATGTTTGTGTGTCAAGTTGACAATTGTATTGGCTGGTTTTGTGTGTCAACTTGACACAGGCTGCAGTTATCACAGAGAAGGGAGTTTCAGTTGGGGAAGTGCCTCCATGAGACCCAGCTGTAGAGCATTTTCTCAACTAGTGATCAAGGGAGTAGGGCCCCTTGTGGGTGGTGCCATCCCTGGGCTGGAAGTCTTGGAATTTATAAGAGAGCAGGCTGAGCAAGCCAGGAAAAGCAAGCCAGTAAGGTACATCCCTCCATGGCCTCTGCATCAGCTCCTGCTTCCAGACCTGCTTGAGTTCCAGTCCTGACTTCCTTGTGATTAACAGCCATGTGGAAGTAAGCCAAATAAACCCTCTCCTCCCCAACTTGCTTCATGGTCATGATGTTTGTGCAGGGATAGAAACCCTGACTAAGACAGATAGGTTCCTTGGAATTCATCAGAGCAGACCAATGCAAAGAAATTATGACCTAGACGAGGGATGTTGTATATGGTATGGTGGGCTATTGCCCAGAAGCTTTAGTAGGCTGGGATGATGCATAGATTTTGTGACTATGGTTAAGCCTCAAGGTGAAAAACAGCACAATAGGGACTCCCTTATTTCAGACATTCAGGAATCCAAGGCTAGGTCTAGCAACTGCTAAAAATATGGATTAGGTAGAAGCTTAGGTTAGGGAAATTCACCAGACTAGACCAAGGAACACAATGTACAACCTGGGCTAGGCCTCCTCCCCGTGGGATATGGTACAGGCAGTGTAAAATAAGTTAGGCTATTGCACAGAAACTTGAGCTAAGGGTGGATTTTTAAAATACCATTGCAGGGCTCACAGATTGAACCAAGTCATGGAACGTGCTACCCAGGTTAGGCCTGCTAGTTATCTCTGTCTGCGCAATTTGTAAGATGGTGTCTTACGTATTCCTCACTGGCCTCTAACTCATAGTCCCTATGCCTCATATTTCAAGTGCTGTATTTTAAGGCTTGTAGCATCATAAATGTTTGGAGTACTTGGAAGTTGTAAGAAATGTATAAAATATATGAAGAATGTTAGCAAAATGGACATATGTTATTATAAAAATTCACCAAGTTTATGAACTATATATCTTATTGAGTATAGAATATAATTCAATAAAATAATCCAGTAAGTATTTTTAACTTGTCATTTAATCTCATATCAGGTCCATAATATAACTCAACATTTTAAATTGGGTACTAATAAGGAACTAATACTCAGAATTATATTACTAATTCAATCATATTACTAATCAGCTCCATGAAGAATTAGCTTTCAATTTTCCTATTTCTGAAATAAAAATATTAAACAGCAACATTATTTTCTTCTTAGCTTTCACCCAACCCACTGAGAGCTTGTTGCTAAATTTGTTGTTGTTGTAGTTGTTGTTATTGTTGTTGTTGTTGTTAAAACTCTGGCTAAACAGGCCAACTTGGACCTAACATTTATAATGCTATCACTTTCTGCCTTGGGCTCCCAATAGTTGTTTCCTAATAGAGTAACAAAACCAACCTTTCAAATATATATCACAATATTGGGATCATGTCTCATAGCTGCAATCTCTGAACTGTGGCAATAGAAGAGGTAGAGTCAGTACCTAGTAAGCTCAAGGAATACTCTGAGCTCTGTCAACGTCTGCCTGTTTCAGTGAAAAACAGAGAAAACCCTATCATATTACACATATTTTCTCCCATAAATCATCTGTTGATATCTGCTTAAATAAATCAAGGAGAGAAAAGGAACACATGCCATACCTCCCACCCCCACATCCTACCTCCCACACTTTGATTTTGTCTTTTACTTTGTTGACCACAAGCCCTTTTCAGATATAAACAAATGCCTCTATGCTCAGATTTGTATGGATATTACTTTTTCATAAGACAACCTCAATGCACATAGTAGGCTCTCAATGACAGATTGTCAAAATGACAAGCAGATAAATATGTATTTTCCATATCACTTCTTTCATTGTTTTGCATCCAGAAGCATCATGGTCTCCCAGGAGTTATTCCAACTCAAACAGCAGCTTTGCAAGCATCAGTTGCTTTTTCAACCTAATTAGCATTACTTACAAAGGAAATGTAGAGCAGCCCAGTGCAAGTGTAAAGAAAGCATTAATCAACTTGAGTGCAAAGCTTATAAAGCAGAGAGTAACAGAATCTACTTCCCTACTCCTTTAATTATTCTGGCAGCCACAAACAGAACAAAATGATGAGAAAGAACTGAACTGCTCAAGAGGGCACCACTGTGATTATGTTCCAAGGAAGTCATACATTCTCCCATTTCATCCAAGTTTTTGGCAACTCCACTTTACAGAGTTCCTCCAACTCCATATTCATCTACATTTATAGTTCTACATCTTTGAGAAGTGAACACAATATCTCTAGAGGGGAACATGTCTGCATACTAACATTTAACAGCTTGGCTTATTTCAATTAAATGAAAATAAAATTGTATTCACTGTTTTTCAGGGTGAGAAGGCAACAAAACTGGGACAAAACATTGTAATAACTCACCTTAAAGCTTAACTTTATATCATCTGCCCTTCCAGTTTTTAGCATTCTTCATATTACTGGTTAAGTCTACATTCAGAGAGAGATGTATGTATTATTTCTATATAAATACAATGTGAAAACTAGTCAAGCATTTTACCCAATGGGTCCATTAAAGAAAAAAAAACCAATAGATTTTTAAAACAGTTCAAAATAGAGTTTAATTCCAGACATTTGTATTCTGTCCAGGACAAAACCATTTGACTCCTGTGAGCAAGTATCATTTGCATTGTTGTAACACAAATGTTTCTACAGGTTGACTTTTATTTCAGTCATTGTTCAACTGCAAATCAAAGACAAATTTGCACAACCCAATTGACTCACATAACCTCTAGAGGACCTATTAAACAGTGATAATTGTTTAGCCCATTTCCAAGTAATGAGCAATTTTTCCTGATGTTAAAAATAAAGAAATTAACATACTGAACTATAACTATGCAAGTTGAGCTGGAAATGCTTTGAGCATGACAATAATTTGTACATCTGTTTGATGAGAGACTATCCCTGCAGAGGGGATTAGCCGTTTAACACCTTTTAAACCTCTACACTCCTAAAAGAAGCACCAGCATAGGGTATGGACCCATATGAGTAAGACCCAAATCAGGAACTTGGATTCTATGTATAATTTCACTTATCAGCTGAATTCAAAGACTTACCTTTCAAACTCAAAGACTCTTTCTTTAAACTCCATGAACCCTCCCCTCCAAAGTCTACAAATGAAAGGGAGTCCCCTGGTTAGGAGGGTGGCTGTTTATCTCTATGGTATCCCATCTGATCCTGCTACATTTCTAAAGAGCCTGATTATCTGGAATACTTCTCATCCAACTATCTATACCACACCAACACTCCTTCCAGGTTTTCCTCTCTTACTTAACAGCATTTTTATGATGCAGAAAAACAAAAACAAAAAACATAAACAAAACAATGTTACATATTTTCCTCTGGGTTTTCCTTTCACTAGGCTTTTTAAAAATTTACTCTCTAGAGGCACTCTTTTTTTTTTTTTTTTTTTTTTTAAGTAAAACCATTTTGGTCTCTATTGTTGCTTTGAAACTACCGTTTATCATCAGTCTTGACTGCAGAAATGGTGAAAAAGCAACAGGAAAAGCACCACAGTAATGTCTTATTTACATTTATTGTTTTCCATTTTTCATTTTCTTGTGTCTAAATCCTGAGTGTTCTGCTAGCAAAGAGAAACTGTCTTCCTATTTGGCAAAGTGAGCTCATTGAACAATGCCATCTACATCGAGTGCTACTGTTCTTGCCGTTGCACTAAAACGTATAAACATAAATCTCTGCATTCTCAGGAGATTGCTCTTTCAATATTTTACATGCTGCTTGGCTTCCCAGTGAGCATTTGGATTTTACAGTTCTGTGTGTTTGCAAATTAAGACATTTTTAGAATTGCAAATATACATTCTTCCTAATGGCTTACAGAATACCTTTCTTTTACCACAAATTGTATAAAAATTTTAATTAAGTAGGAATATATATTAAGTATTACTTGTAAGCGAATTGGAAAAGAAAAGGTAATAAATTCTGAAATAAGTTTTGAGCATCACTATTTTTTGTTCAGTTTCTTCTTTCATCAGTCTAACTTCAACTGCCATCATTCCATGTCACAATGCACCAGGGACAAATTTTCAGGTGCTTTTATCCAAAAAGAAAACATTCTTAGGGCATATAAGTATACATGGCAGTTCAGCCCTCAAAGAGACTGAGAGCTAATTTATTCTGGTGCCAAGTATGAGAGATCATGTTTTTTAAATCATAGATTCATATTACCAATGCTTTATTTTCTAAAGTTAAAATGGTTTTCTCAGATTTTTATAGTTACAAAATGAAAGTCATATATCAGGGCTCTTTACAAATATCTTATTAGAAACTGGTAGATATGTTACAGAACAACAGGGGATTCTCTGCTATTGGATTTTGATGTTGTTTGCCTATCATCTTAGCTTTGGGGTTGATGGAAGGAAGCTATCTTGTAATACATTTCATCTGGGAGTCAGAAGCATGTTAGAGCAAACACAGAGATGGGCCATGCCATTCTGTTAAGGATACAAAGAATGTACAAGACAAAGATTCTTTGTCTTCAGTATTCTAGCTCTGCGAAATCACAAAGTACCAAGGAGGCAATTGGTTTTATAGGATCTTTAGGATATCATGTTTCTCTCTATAAATTTCAGTTGAAAGATATCATATTCTTCCATGATATTTTCTTATACCTTCAAACAATTTAAAATGTTAGATCAAACAAATAAAAATGTTAGATGATTCCAAGTGATGGTGGCACATGCCTTTATTCCTAGCACTTGGTAGACAGAGGAAGGAAGATTTCTGAGTTCAAGGCTAGCCTGGTCTACAGTGTAAGTTCCAGGACAGCCAGGGCTACACAGAGAAACCCTGTCTCAAACAAAACAAAACAAAACAAAAAAGTTAGATGATAGTCCATAAGGACATAGATTCAAAACACCTACACTAGGGTCAAAAGTCATCTCTAATTGAGGCTCACATCATTTATCTCTTTTTAATTATATCTAACTGTTTATTTTATATTTAGTTCTTAATTATATACTGTGTATTCAGTTCTTATGGTATAATTACTATTTCAATTTGATCCAATTTGGTTTTTATGTCACCAAGTAAACAGTGCATGCATTACTCATTATGTCTTTATACACCAATAGTAGAAGATGATAATGATGTATTTGCATCTGCTAAAGTATACTTTAAAAGTTCTGGATGGTAATATATACATGTTCTAGTGTAAGTAAATACAAGTGTCCTCAAAATAATAAAACATTCCAGCTATGAAATCTTCTGATTGTAAAGTCTATACTACATTTTTACTCTTCTATATCAAAATAACTTAAAATATTAATGACTAAATCTAAACATAAAAGAACAATAAAAGAATATACTGTGCTTGACAAAGAAACCAAAACCATGCAATACAAAAGGGAGAGCATCCTCAACATATAGTGCCCAATTAACTGGATGTCTGCCAATAGAAGAATATAAATAGATCCATATCCATCACGTTGCACAAAATTCAAGTCCACATGAATCAAAGACCTCAACATAAAACCAAACATACTGAATCTAATAGAACAGAAAGTGAGGAATAATCTTGAACTCATCAATAGAGGAGAAAATTTCCTGAACAGAACTCCAATACTTCAGGCAGTAAGGTCAAGATCATAAATGGGACCTTATGAAACTGAAAGCTTTTGTATGTAAAAAGACACCATCATTGTGACAAAAAGAGAGCCTACAGAATGGAAAAGAGATCCTTATTATTCCTATATCTCACAGGCCTAATATCCAAAATATATAAAGAACTCAAGAAGTTAGACACTGCCAAGACAAATAACCCAATTAAAAGTGGGGTAGAGAGTTAAACAAAGAATTTTCAATAGAGGAATCTCAAAGGGATGAAAAGCAGCTAAAATCATTTTTAACATCCTTAGTTATCAAGAAAATGCATCTCAAAACTACATTGAGATTTCACCTTACACCCATCATAATGGATAAAATTAAAAAGTTAAAGGTTAGCACATGCTAGCAATGTTACTGAGCAATGTTACTGAGCAATGTTACAGTGCTGGTGGTAGTACTAACTTGTACAATCACTCTGAAATTTAGTCGTTTCACAGAAGTTTGTGAATAGTTCTACATCAAGACTAAGATATATCATTCCTGGGCATATATACCCAAAGGATATTCCATTATCCCACCAGATAACTTGCTCAACTATGTTCACAGCAACTTTGTTCATAGTAGCCAGAAACTAGGAACAATGTAGAGGTCTCTTAACAGAAGAATGGATACAGAAACTATTGTATATCTACACAATGGTATAGTACTTAGCCATTAAAAACAAAGACATCATAAAATTTTCAGGCAAATGGCTAGAACTAGAAAATACCATCCTGAGTGTGGTTACCCAGATCCAAAAGATACATATGCTATGTACTCACTCATAAGTGGATATTAGCCATAAAGTACAGAATAACCATGATGAAATTAAAGGCTTGTGCCAACAAGCCAAGACCTAAACTGAGATCTTTCCCCAAGGGTCACCACTCTCTTAATTCAATTTATTATCCTTGAACATAGGATTCAGCTCCTTTTCATTTTTTGTTCCCTTTTAATATTCGAACAATAAATATGTTGTATACTTTTCCTTTCTAAGCTTTCTACATTTCTTTAAAATGCTCTTCATGAGATTTAACTGGAGATTAAAGTCTATGATGGGCATTTCTGAGATTTTCTTTGTCAATGCAATTAATATAATTATCTTCACTTTAGCCTCTGGTAGACTCTTAAGACAAGGGCCAAATGCAGCCAAATTCTTCACTGATATGCCACAAAAAACAGTCTATAGACCACTTACTGAAATTCTCCTCTGAAGCCTCTTGGGACAGATCTGCACAGTTCAAATCATTCTCAGCAACTAATTCCTCCATATTGCAACTAAACTAGCCTATTAAGCCCCCATAAATTATTCCACTGATTTCCAGATCACAAGTCCCCAAATTCATATTTTTCCAAACAAATCCTATCACAGCTATGCCCCAATCCTGGTACCAACTTCTGTCTTAAGGTTTTACTGCTATGAACAGACACCATAACCAAAGCAAGTTATATAAAGGGCAGCACTTAATTGAGGCTGGCTTACAGATTCAGAGGTTCAATACAATATCCTCGAGGTGGGAGCATGGCAGTGTCTAGGCAGGCATGGAGTAGGTGAGCTGAGAGTTCTACATCTTCATCTGAAAGCTGCTAGGACAAGACTGGATTTCAAGAAGCTATGGTGAGGTTTTAAAAGCCCAAGCCCACAGTGGAACACCTACTCTATTAAGGCTATACCTCCAAATTCTGCCACTCCCTGGGCTAGGCACATTCAAACCACCGTAAAGTAGGAGGAAACTAGGTAGAAGAGGAAATAGGGAAATTAGTGGATGTGGGGACGCAGGAGAGATCTTAGGTAGGGAGATCAGAGGAGAAATTGGTTGGGGGGGGGAGTGCCTTGTCTAGGACTATCTAGAGACCTGGGATGGTGAGAGGCCCAGAAGGTCTAAGGGGGTGACTGTAGCTGAGATTCCTAGCAGTGTGGTATATGAATCCTAAACTGGCCGGCCACTTTCTTTAAAAAGATACAGATAGCAACCACTCACATAGCCTTTGCCCAAACTATGTTCTGCCTACAAGATGTGCAGGGACAAAAGTAAAGCAGAGACTGAGAGACTGGCCAATCAATAACTGGCCCAACTTAAGACTCACTCCGTGGGCAAGAACCAATCCCTGACACTATTCATAATACTCAGTTATGTTTGCAGACAGAAACCTACCATAACTGTCCTAGGAGAGGCCCCACCCAACAAGCAATATAAAAAATGGAAATACTCACACCCAAACAGTAGATGGAGCACAAGAGTTCTTACAGAAAAGTTAGGAGAAAGACTGAGGGACCTGAAGAGTACTGGGATTCCAGAGGAAGTTCAGCAGCTAACTTGAACCTTTGGGGCCTCCCTGAGACTGAATCACTTTACCAACAAGCAAACACAGACTGGACCTAGGCTCCCTATACATATATAGCAGATGAACAGCTTGGATTTCATGCAGATTCCCCAAACAACTGAAACAGGGACTTTCCTTGCACTTGTTGCCTGCCTGCCTGCCTGCCTGCCTGCCTGCCTGTGAATCACACATCCATAAATGGATACCCTTGTCTGGTCTCAGTGGTAGAAGATGTGCCTAGTCATGCAGTGAGTTGATGTGTGGGACTGGAAGGAGTTTAGTATTGGGGCTGCTATTTGGGGTAACACCCAGATGATAGTATGAAGGAAGGAGGATTTGCATGAGTGGGTTCTGGGAAGAGAGGGGGGCTGCTATTGGCTTGTAAAATGAATAAATAAATAAAATATTTTTAAAAAGGAAAAACAAAAAAAGAGAAAAAAAATAATACTTAGTTGTTAGAATTACCACCCCAAAAGATATTCTTAGAATGTAGATGGACCTGGAAAACATCATTATAGTGATAGAAAGGAGCTAACGAGGTCCAAAAGAGACAAATACTCTATGTTCTTTCTCAGATGTGGAACTAAGCACATTACTGTTGAATATTAATGTCCAGTTGGGAGTAATTTGTGTAAAGGTCAAGAAAAAAAATCTATAAGCATAGAGGGAAAGGGCTGTAAGGGGTTAACATGGGCAAAAGAAATGAAAGTGGATAATACCAGGAGACATAAAGTATAATAGCAATGAAAGTGACAGGAAGGTGACTGAGAGTAAGGAAGAACCAACTAAGATGATATACGTAGGAAAATCCTACAGGGAAACATATAAGCTAATTACAACAAATGAAAATAGAATGATTAAATAAATAATAGTAGCCAAAGGACTAATGAATAGCTAATTCTCAAAGGAAGAAGTACAAAAGGCTGATGGATATTTGAAAAAATATTCAAAGTCCATAGTCATCAAAGAAAAATGAACTAAAATGACTTTGATATTCTACTGAGTATGAGTAGAAAAAACATCAAGAAAAAAGTAATAAATGTAGGCAAATTTACAAAGAAAAGGTCATCTTCATACATACTGATGGGAATGTAACTGAAGAGAAAAAAAAAACATGCAAATGATTATGTTTGTACAACAAAAACTTAACTGTAACATACACAATCCAACTACATTTAGGATACATCCAGCTAATGTTAAGTTGGCATGATATAGAGATACTTGCACTCTATTATTATTCATTACTACAACTTTTACAATAGCCTCAATAGGGAATCAGTCTACATGTCCATCAGTAGATAATCAGGCAAAGTAAATGTGATATGCTTTAAAATGCAACTTTATCCAGCAGTAAAGATGAGTAAAATTATGGCATTTGCAGAAAATTGAATGAGGCTGGGTTGCAGGACATGTGATAACACTATGAAACCTGGGATTATATTATTTCCTAACTACAACAACAACAAAAATAACTTGTTTCTACTTGTGTGGCTCATCCTTAGCACACACCTTTAATCCCTCTAGCTAAAATGTAGACATGCCCTCAGCACACACATGTAATCCCAATAAATGACAGTAAAGTTAGTTTGTAGAAGGAACCACCCATGTTCGAAAGTGATGTATAATTGTATGGTACACAAAATGAAGAGTCAGAGAAAGATTTGAAAGAATAGGATAAGCCTAACTCTGAAGGCATATGATAGGAAAGGTAAGCTACTTGATCGAGAGTGTGGAGCGGGGTGGGAGAGAAAGAGAAAAAAAGAGAGGGGGGATGAGGTGGACAGGGAAGAAGCAGTTTTACTGTAATCACTCCACAGATTCAGTTTGAAGAGAGGACTAGGGCTAGTGAGATGGCTCAGCTTGTAAGAGCACCGATTGCTCTTCCAAAGGTCCTGAGTTCAAATCCTAGCAACCATATGGTGGCTCACAACCACCTGTAATGAGGTCTGATACCCTCTTCTGGTGTGTCTGAAGACAGCTACAGTGTATTTATTAGAATAAATAAATCTTTGGGCCTGAGCGAGTGGGGTTGACCAGAGCAAGTGGGCTTAACCTGAGAGAACAGGGGTCCTAAAAGTCAATTCTCAACAACCAGATGAAGGCTCACAACTATCTGCACAGCTACAGCGTGTACTCATATACATAAAATAAATAAATATTTAAAAAAAAGTAAAGAAAATTAGGTAGACATAGGTTAAGACAGAATGATCTAGAATATGAGAAAGAGTCAGAAGATTAGCACAAATTGCCAGTTCCTTTAAAGCCAAGGAGAGCAGTTCAGGAGAAGCCAAGAAAAGTCAGATAAGACTCAGTTAGCTTGGAGAAGACTTTGAGTCAGAACATCCAGGTTGAACCAGCCAGCTGAGGATCAGAAAGAACTAGAAAGGGTGAACTTATTCAATAGTACACCTCAGACTGAAAACACTCTAGGCCTCGATTAGATTGTATGGGGCAAGTAGCTTCCAGGACTAGGTCTAGGTTAGCAGATGGAGGCAGTAAGCCTCAGAAATGACAATTACCAATATGAGTATAAAAGACACTCGTACATAGCTCAGTGCCATGCTAAGCAAACTAATCCAGAATCAGGAAAACAAGTATCAGAACAATACTTTCACAGAAACCTACCTTTAAGTTTATAAATACTAATATACATGTAGGGCATGAAAGAGGAATGAGACTATGAAAGCAGAGGAAGAGTTTTGAAACTAAGTGTTGGGAGCCAAGGCATGGCCACCCGACCCCCTGCCCCTCAACTAGCCTGAGAACTGCCTGACATTCACCTTGTCTAAAAACATCCTGTGCCTGTTTACCAGGAGGCAGTGTATCAAGACCTTCC